>JAHQIW010002438.1:0-49142 GCA_019055375.1 Parelaphostrongylus tenuis
TTTTCAAAATTTTTTGTTCATGGCGATATCGAAAAGTGAAAAGTAGGGAACGAAAATTAGAAGACAATGAAAGTCTTTAGAAAGTAACGTTGCCCACTGTATGCAATGTCACTTTGCCAATAACTTTCAACAATTTTTTAATATTAAGATGCATGGGCGATGTCTGCAGTAAAGAAGAAACTTTCCTAGAAGACTCCTCAATAAATTCGATTTTTGAGGCATTAAATGCTCCAATTTTCTAGTGTTTTTACAGCATTTTTCGCAGTGTTATGATATTTCATACATAATTAAGAGAACAGAGTGGCGAGTAAAAATACGTATGGATGAATACGAACCCGGAATGGATGAAACGCGTTCATAATACCAAGTGATCTTTCGTCCTGCTTACGTAGGGAACAGGTTTGCCGTTAGGGCAGGGATAATGGTCGAGTCGAAAAGATGGGTACGGAGTCGGATGCTCTTTGTTCTTTTCACTACATCCTGACGCTTTAAAACGTTCCTCAAGCCGCTCGTTTCATCCTCTCAACTCTGGAGTTAGGTCGTTCATTATATTTTCAATCTTTCCACAGCTGTTGTCGAAATCGGACAACATTTCTTCCGCCTGGCTGATGCTTGGTGTTATGAGGGCGATATCATCAGATAAGAGAAGATGGTTCAGTTGCCAACCATCAATTTTCACTCCCATATCGTATCATCCTAATGTTCGCATGACGTTTTCGAGACTGGCAGTGAATAATTATGGCGAAACTGTATCGCTTTGTCGAATGCGTCTCCTTACGTCGATGGTAATAGTGTTGCAGAACAGCGATATTTCGGTTGTGAAATCTTTATATAGCTCATCAAAGATCGTTATGTATCGAATAGGGATGCACTGGTTATCCAGAGCCTTTATAACTGCTTTTGTTTCCAATGAATCAAAGACTAATACTCGAAAATTCTAATATTTTTACTGCTTCTTTCGCAGTGTTATGATGTCACGTATATACCATAGAGAATTGAATGGTGAGCAAAAACATGGCCTCAGCCAAGAATCGAACCCGCGTTTCGCCCAATCGAGGAACGCGTGCTCCACCACTACATCACCGAGGCACATTTGCCTGACTACTTATTCAAAGACTTTCTACAAATCGATGAAAGTGAGACAGAGCGGTTCTTTGCATTCTCATGAATTTTCATTGAGTCTTGTGATCGTGTGGTTATGGTCTATGGTGATAATTCCTTCTCAAACCCTGCTTGTTCGCATGGCTATCGTTCGTTCAGTGCTCTGTCAATCCTGTTTCGGATGACCCGAGTGAAGAGTTTATAGGCAACGGGCAGCAAGCAGATTGAGAGATGATTGCTTTTGTCGTGAAGGTCTTCCAATATAAACAACAGCACGATCTTGCTCGTTTTCTATTGATTTTGAACCTTGCATTCTGACAGGAAGTGAGTGAAGAGCCGAGCCAGGGTGTTAATGAGAACTGGTGGTAGGTTCCTCAAATGTTCTGGTCTAGCCCTGTCCGAACCAGGTGTTGCTCTATTCTCCAACGGCCATATTACGTCGGATTTTTGGAAGAAGAACCGGTGGCATGACAAATTCATACTCTTTCAATACATATTACGGTAGGAGGACATGACTAGCGAAAAGATCTGAGTAGTAATGGTAGATGATTTTTTCCAACGCCCTTCTGGAAGCCGTAAGTGTCCCGTGAGAGCGTCGGATTCCAAGTATCTTGGTCTTGGAGTTGGCGAAGCTTCGCTGTGCTTTGCGAATGCTCTTTCCACCTTTTGCACCTTCTGCCATGATTGTTGCTCGTCTCTCTTTTGGAACCTCTCTTATTCCTCCTCTGCAGTGTTTCCCAAGTTCGGACGTGAGGTTTCGTTTGCCTGTGGCTTGTGCAGCTCCACGTAACATACCAATTCAAGTGTTTGCGGATGCAAGCGTCTCTTCGTAACGTTAGGACTCCCGGGGCGGAAAGAATGGCGAAAGCTTAGAAATGATAAGGATATGACATATTTTGAGCCATAGCTCTAGTGCTATATAGGCGCCTATTTCGTCCTATTGGGACTCATCAGTAGCACCCTCCCTCGGTTCCGTCGATCCTTTGAGGTGAAACAATCCTCCAAAGGAACCGACGCCGAGTAAAATTAAGCACCCAAAGTAGGATGATGTTATTACCTGACTTTGTGGTGACCGGCAGTCGAGCTTACGGCTTTTAAAATGAACTATACTTCTGCTATCGACTGCTTTTTTACAGACCCGCTCAAAATGATTTAATCTGATAAGGATATGACATATTTTGAGCCATAGGTCTAGTGCTATATAGGCGCCTATTTCGTCCTATTTTTGCGTTTTTAAAAGCCGTAAGCTCGACTGCCGGTCACCACAAAGTCAGGTAATAACATCATCCTACTTTGGGTGCTTAATTTTACTCGGCGTCGGTTCCTTTGGAGGATTGTTTCACCTCAAGGATCGACGGAACCGAGGGAGGGTGCTACTGATGAGTCCCAATAGGACGAAATAGGCGCCTATATAGCACTAGAGCTATGGCTCAAAATATGTCATATCCTTATCATTTCTAAGCTTTCGCCATTCTTTCCGCCCCGGGAGTCCTAACGTTACGAAGAGACGCTTGCATCCGCAAACACTTGAATTGGTATGTTTACGTGGAGCTGCACAAGCCACAGGCAAACGAAACCTCACGTCCGAACTTGGGAAACACTGCAGAGGAGGAATAAGAGAGGTTCCAAAAGAGAGACGAGCAACAATCATGGCAGAAGGTGCAAAAGGTGGAAAGAGCATTCGCAAAGCACAGCGAAGCTTCGCCAACTCCAAGACCAAGATACTTGGAATCCGACGCTCTCACGGGACACTTACGGCTTCCAGAAGGGCGTTGGAAAAATCATCTACCATTACTACTCAGATCTTTTCGCTAGTCATGTCCTCCTACCGTAATATGTATTGAAAGAGTATGAATTTGTCATGCCACCGGTTCTTCTTCCAAAAATCCGACGTAATATGGCCGTTGGAGAATAGAGCAACACCTGGTTCGGACAGGGCTAGACCAGAACATTTGAGGAACCTACCACCAGTTCTCATTAACACCCTGGCTCGGCTCTTCACTCACTTCCTGTCAGAATGCAAGGTTCAAAATCAATAGAAAACGAGCAAGATCGTGCTGTTGTTTATATTGGAAGACCTTCACGACAAAAGCAATCATCTCTCAATCTGCTTGCTGCCCGTTGCCTATAAACTCTTCACTCGGGTCATCCGAAACAGGATTGACAGAGCACTGAACGAACGATAGCCATGCGAACAAGCAGGGTTTTGAGAAGGAATTATCACCATAGACCATAACCACACGATCACAAGACTCAATGAAAATTCATGAGAATGCAAAGAACCGCTCTGTCTCACTTTCATCGATTTGTAGAAAGTCTTTGAATAAGTAGTCAGGCAAATGTGCCTCGGTGATGTAGTGGTGGAGCACGCGTTCCTCGATTGGGCGAAACGCGGGTTCGATTCTTGGCTGAGGCCATGTTTTTGCTCACCATTCAATTCTCTATGGTATATACGTGACATCATAACACTGCGAAAGAAGCAGTAAAAATATTAGAATTTTCGAGTATTAGTCTTTGATTCATTGGAAACAAAAGCAGTTATAAAGGCTCTGGATAACCAGTGCATCCCTATTCGATACATAACGATCTTTGATGAGCTATATAAAGATTTCACAACCGAAATATCGCTGTTCTGCAACACTATTACCATCGACGTAAGGAGACGCATTCGACAAAGCGATACAGTTTCGCCATAATTATTCACTGCCAGTCTCGAAAACGTCATGCGAACATTAGGATGATACGATATGGGAGTGAAAATTGATGGTTGGCAACTGAACCATCTTCTCTTATCTGATGATATCGCCCTCATAACACCAAGCATCAGCCAGGCGGAAGAAATGTTGTCCGATTTCGACAACAGCTGTGGAAAGATTGAAAATATAATGAACGACCTAACTCCAGAGTTGAGAGGATGAAACGAGCGGCTTGAGGAACGTTTTAAAGCGTCAGGATGTAGTGAAAAGAACAAAGAGCATCCGACTCCGTACCCATCTTTTCGACTCGACCATTATCCCTGCCCTAACGGCAAACCTGTTCCCTACGTAAGCAGGACGAAAGATCACTTGGTATTATGAACGCGTTTCATCCATTCCGGGTTCGTATTCATCCATACGTATTTTTACTCGCCACTCTGTTCTCTTAATTATGTATGAAATATCATAACACTGCGAAAAATGCTGTAAAAACACTAGAAAATTGGAGCATTTAATGCCTCAAAAATCGAATTTTATTGAGGAGTCTTCTAGGAAAGTTTCTTCTTTACTGCAGACATCGCCCATGCATCTTAATATTAAAAAATTGTTGAAAGTTATCGGCAAAGTGACATTGCATACAGTGGGCAACGTTACTTTCTAAAGACTTTCATTGTCTTCTAATTTTCGTTCCCTACTTTTCACTTTTCGATATCGCCATGAACAAAAAATTTTGAAAATAAATTCCTTATATTGTAATATGCTTCGTAGAACTTCTTCACAAATGACTGAACGCTAGCAGCAGCGCATTTGTATAGTGAACGGATGCTTTTTCTTTACACTGAAGAGTTTTATATGTACAGTATACATGGGGCGGTGTATGTAGAAACATGGTTCCATCAAAGAATGGCGAAAGCTTAGAAATGATTTCGAACCGAAAAGAGAAACTTTCGATTTATTGACGGAAATCGCTCTGTTCTTATGATTAGCGCTAAGCGTAGCGATTACAACTGCTGTCCGCAAAGGATCAAGTAGCTCTATTTTAGGGTGTTTGAAAATCAACTTGTGAAACTTGTCTCATAAAGGTTCTACAGCAGACTGGTTATTAAGATTTGAAATTCACCAGAATTCAAAGTGACTCGTCATTATGGCCGAAAATCAAAAATTAATAGTTACTAAGATCATAAGTTACATATTATTGTGGTTCTTAGCAGTGGTCTAACCGACCACTCAAACTGCTGCCTGAGTAGTTCGACATAATTTAATCAAGATAGAATAGTTCTATTTTGGGGTGTTTTAAGATCACATTTTGAAATTTTTCTCATAAAGATTCTACAGCTAATGAGCTATTGGAAATCAAAACTTACTGGAATCACTAGTCACGCATTACTGAGGTTGAAAAATCAAAAAGTAACGTACCATTGTGATTGCTAGAAGTGATCTACCTGAACAGTCAAACCTGTTACCTAGGTTGTTCGACGTAATATCCCATTGCGAGAGATACAATTTATTTTAGTGTTGGAAATATGTTCAGCAAATGTGGGAAAACGCTCAGTTCTCGACCGAGCACCAATGGTGTAGCGGTATCATTGTACCCTCCCAAGGTGCAGACCCGGGTTCGACTCCTGGTTGGTGCACCGTTTTTGTTGCCGCTTTTGTGAACAGTATTATTGTTTTTGAAACAGTTTTCTGTGCATCATTTCATACTAGGCATTTCTCCTACTCAAAAAGGAGTAATTTGTAAACCGACACTCCTTCAACTTTGGCATCATTAGTCCATCGTCTATTTGTAATTAATTGAATCAGGAACATGAGGTTGATAGCAATAAATTTATTCAGCTAATGTTTTAACATTTTCACCTCTATTTATGGTCATCAACTTTGAGCCATTGGCTTAATCAACAAAGTATACAACAAAGCAATGGTAAGAGAAACGATGAGACTCTTCCACACTCGAGTGCTAGAATTGTCCGCTATTTAGTCATTTTCGGACTGACCACTTTAATATATAGAAGAAGATACCAACTATACCTCCCATTTTGTAAACTTGTATTGGAGTAGGAGTAATAATTGGTCAATGGCCTCAGTGGTGTAGTCGTATCGCACATTCCCGGAAGACGTGAAACCCGTGTTCATCTCCTACCTGAGTATCAGATTTTCGCATATCACTCAATATTTTCCATATAAATAACATTTTCGAATGAAAGATGCTTCATGAGCAAATTTCCCATACAGAAATTCCATTTGACATTTTGTACTTTTTCCATATTTTTTCAAACATAGAGATGTCAGTGTTTTCAAGAATTTGAGCCTCAAACATTGAGATATGTGGTGATGCCAAATTACCTAGGGTGAAATGTAAGGACTGTTAATATTACTATGGCATTGAATGGGTTCAAAAAGCTGTAATAAATTCTTTTATTTCCTTCTCTGTACTTCGCTCATCGTTTCTTAAGAACAAGAAATTGAACAAGAAACTGCTGAAAATTTCACTTAAAAAGCATATGCCCACAGAGATTGCTGAAATTATTGTGATTTTCACTCAAAAGTATTGGATATTCAACAATTCAACGACCGAAATGCATATTTTTTGTCGGTTTCGCTTAGTAGCCAACTGAGAAAATTAGGATAACTATTCCACTGTCCATCATCGCCTGTGTAGGTTAGAGCTCTCGTCATTGGATTTTACAACGGTTTTAATTAGCTGGCTGAATGTCGTAGCAGTGAAGTTATACATTTGAAGAAGGTTTTGAAGAAAGTTATGATCTGGGGACAACGGATAATACTTAAGCTGAATTTAGTTGCCCGTTGTTCGATATTCCCAGTGTGGTTTTACAACACAGCATTTTGGATATAAAAAGTCATGGGATGTCATGAGTGTTCAGAAGAGATGCAAGTAAGAAACTAGTTGTCTGGGGGAACTGAAAAGTTCGTTACTTTTGTAATTTTCATAAGCTCTTAGAAGTTCCCTTTGACACTTTTAACCGCTTTTCTTTCCAAATGATGACGTCTTTTGTGTGAAGACATAGTTAATTGTTCCCAAGACCGACTGTCTATTAACCTCGGCATGCTTCAGTACAATTCCTTATAGTCTTCTTTAAGCCAAACACGAGTTGTTACAATAAACTTTATTTGACAGCTGACGTTTCGGCAGTTCGCCTTCTTCAGAGCCTGGAAAGATCAAATTGTCCGCAATCCAATAAGCCAAACACCTCCTATACTCCCTTAGAAAAAATCACCAGACCGAGATTTCCATCGCATCAAGCACAAAATCAACTCTCAACGTACTCACCGCTTTTTATATGTGTTGCACCGAACGATTCAGATGGAGACTACCGGAAGGAGATCACACAGGCTCGTAATGCACCTTACCCATCAAAATAACAGTCTTAAATACTGACTCAAATCACGTGTGATAACAAGGCATTCCTCCCTGCGCTTCATAGTTGGATTGGTGGTATTGATCCAAAGTGCTTCAAAAGTTTTCGCGCTGATGTTTTTGTTCCTGCGCAAGGATGGTGACTTCGATCTCAAAATCAACTCCGTCGTGTTTCTGTTCCCTATGCTTCTCTAGCGGGGTGTTTCGTCTATAAAGACGCTTGTCAGCTAGGTGTTCTTCTATGTGGGCATAGAGCGCCCTACCCGTTTCGCTAATATTTTTATCGCTACACGCTTTGCAAGAGATTAGGTAGACTGTACCTACGCTCATGCAATCACCGTCTCTGCCGTTAGGACATATTTTACAATCTTTCATTATACAGAGACAGTCGAATAAGCGATTGCAAACTAGTTGGCGTTTTAGAGTATTCGGTGATATTTCAATAAGAGCCACCGATTGCTCTAAACCCGCCCTTTTCAAACAGCGTTTTACAGCTGTACTAATCTCATTTGAAAAGAACGGGAGGATGAACGGGATTTTCCTTTAATTCAAGTATTCGTTCGGAGGCGTACTATTTCCTTTAAACCTAAGCCGAGGGGCTACAAATTCGTATCCATTAGAAGTGGCTATTTCCCGAGCCAATTTTACGGATTCTACTCCCTGCTCCTCCCCAGTACATACGTTGGCTGCTGTTCGAAACATGTTCTTTACTAGCGCCTTTATCGTATGTGAGGGGCGAGAAGAGAGATAGTGAACCAAAATATTCTTACTACTTGCTTCCGATACCATTTTGTGATGTAGCCGCTCTCTCTTAAGCTTATTTGCACGTTCTAGAATGGGAGCCGATCGTCTTTTGGTATCTCACGGGTGAATTTTATATACTCTGACTATTCATTCAACAATCTAAAGCAATTATCTAGCTCCTCTTGAGTAGAACAGATAACCAAACAGTCATCTATATACCTACAGTAGAGTAATGACCGGTGATCCATCAATGGTGCTTCCACTTTCGACATAAATGCAATCGCTAGGCTAGGTGCCAGCCGCTGCCCCATTGCCAGACCTCTGATTTGTGCGAAATAATTCTCGGACCATCTGAAGATTGAGCAGTTCAGGCACTTTTTTAGTAGGACCATGAACTGCTCATTCGAAAAGCCATACATGTTTACAGCTACCTGGTGTTCTATCAGAGGCTCATGTGTGGCTTGCAATGCAGAGTCATTCGATACGTTGGTGTATTGAGCAGTGACGTCGCTGTTCGGGTTCGCGTTACGTAGACGATCCAGGAACATCTGAGTGTTCGTCAGATGGGCTGGAATGTATCCTAGCAACTGGGATGTTATTAACGTTAAGAACCATGCTATCCTATCCGTCAGTCCGCCTACACTGAACTGCCGAAACGTCAGGTGTCAAACAAAGTTTATTATAACACCTTGTGTTTCACTTAAAGAAGAATATAAGAAATAGTTAGTTGTGTTTAATTATGAATCACGTCAGCTTTTGAGGTTATTTTCACCGGCTTTACATAAATCTAAATGTAAGTTCATCATCTCTATTTCAGAAGTAATAGATGCAGGTCTCTGGTACTGCTCGAAATATAAGAATTGAGGACCATTGTCGAACGTGCAGCCAACGCACACTGTATAGTCAAGCCGTTCCGGCTTTGTTTTATGGTACTAATGGTCATTATATCCCTGTGCGGACGGCGCCATTTTCGCTAGCGGCAGTCCGGGCGACAAGCAAAGTTTTATTACCAACTTTTAGTGATTCAGTGATTGAACCGTATTTGGATGAAGTTTATGATACCAGTGAAGCTTGAGTCAAAACATTATCTATTTTATCCTGAATGGACATATCGTCTTATAGGATCCTAATATTTCTAAATAGGTGCTTTGATCCAAAGATGTGTTATGCATGTCTCGCAGTTTAACAATAATCTTTACAGCGAAATATAATTCGCCGGATGCTCAAGTTACTACGAGCTTGTCACAGAAGCTTATTTGTTGGCGTTTCAGCGTCATGGCCGCAGAGGGTTTCATCAAATATATGTTTCTTGTCAGTTACTGTAATTGTGTTTAATTCCATGGGTACCAGTCGAAGTCCATCACTGACAAGCCACATGACAAGCTGAACTTTGACGAGAGTTGATCTGACTTATCTTTTGATTAGATCGGAAGAAATTAAAGGTGGCAAGAAAATCGAACATCTGATATTTGTAACTCTACAGCGCTTGGTGAACACCGCATAAGAAACCTTAAAGTTAAGATTTCTTGGGTTTACGGTTGAAAATGATCTGCAGTGCAGGTGTTACCCGTAGGATACACATAAAAAATATCGGATTGAACTAAATGTTAGTGTTCACTCGTTGTTATGATTATTAAAAAAATAATTAGGCCATATTTTCACGTTTGAAAGCTGAAATTCTCTATTACTCCAAACATTGGGGATCATCGGTGACTGTTTTTTCTCCGGATTTAGTTGAAAACACCTCACCAAATGTGTGATCAGATTTTGTGGTATAAGTGAAGCCACTCCCCGATTCTAGTGTTTTGACTCGGGCTGCCATCGCTTGATCAGTTTGTCACTCTGCATTAAAGCGTCAAAGCTATTTAACCACATTTAGCAAGCACTCGCTCACATGGTGTTCTGTCGCCTTAGATACCATTTGATTTTTGCACTCCAATGCAAACGACCATCTGTGTGTAGATCAACGACTCCGAGTAACGCGATTTTAGTAAAGACGATGTTGCGAAACGCTGGCTGAATAGAACTATTTATCAGCTACGTGCTAGTCTAATGCCCATTTGTAGTGATGCTACGATAATCATTCAGTCATTTATAATGAGTTCAATAGAGTCCTTTGCATGGCACACCCTACGCGGATTGATCAGTCTCGAATGCTTTATCCTCTATTTCTTCTCTCGCCCTTGAATCTCCGATTGTAAAACTATTCTGTATCCTGAATTATGAGATGTGTTTGTTCCTTGGGCTAATCGTGCTTAAACATGCACAAGGAACATAAAGTGATGCATGCTCAGTGAACAAAACGATTGTCCCGAACCAAGATCGAACTGGTGACCTTTAGATCTTCAGCCTAACGCTCTCCCAACTGAGCTATCGAGGCTCATTCGTGATCTTACTAGAAGTGTTGAACAGGAGGAGAACAAGGATCTTAGTGAAGTGATGGTAACATAAGGCCATCTAGGGTGAAACATGGGTTCAACTTTCTTTTGATGTCGAATGTTTGCATATCACTCAGCATCCTCGCATACGTAATAATAACAATATAATAGTGCTAATAAAGCAGTTAAATAAAAAATTTATTCTGATCAAAAGCATCCAGTAGTTGTCAGCGTAACTGGATCTAAAGGTAACACTCTCTATTATTGGGAAAATATTATAGCAGTTAGGGCAATGGGAAAAATATTGAGTATAAAAAAGACTATATGAATACATGGTTATTCAAAAACAGTTCGGTGATTCAGTTACGCTTTGAAGTATTCAAAATTGTTTCTTTTGCTCGGCATTTACGGCGCCTTTACAGTTGCGGTAACAGTACGTTCGACGGTTTTCTCCCAATCATACGGGTCCTTGATGTCGCCTCCTGCTGATTTCGCTCCCTATAAAACTACAGTCACTCATAAAATGTAAAAACACTATGTTTCCAGTTTTGTTAGTATTTCATAAAAAGTGCGGTGGAGCGGAGCAGTGACGGAGATGCCATCTTCAAAAGCACAATACTAGGTTCAATCATGGTCTCGATTCATTAGAACTTCTATTTCGTTGGTTATTCGCATTATGGGTGGGAAGAAGAAATAGAATGCAGGAATGCCTAGATCTGCACAGTAGGTCGGAAAGGGTCGGTAAAAAATTTGAAGAAAAATTCTCTGAAGTTTGACTATCTTATTCTTTGTATGCTGCTGTTCTACGTGGTTGATTGATTTCACTTAACTCTACCTTACGGTATGATAACTAGAATTTTATGAAGAAACGCTTTGCTTAATTTGAGCATTCATTCAATTTTATGTACCTCACTTATTCTGAAATTGGACCGGCCCGTCTTCACTGATAGCAAGATTTCGCCACAGTTTCTATTCGCATCTCTCTACCGCATTTGTTCTCTATAGCGGTGTCTATTACGAACATGAAGAAGTGCTCAAGACCTATTTCATGATCTGAAGCTCATTGATATCTCCGGATGCGGGTGATTGACGTTAGCCAGAAGCACGTGCGGCCATCCTTTAGTGTTCCAAGAAGGCGCTCACATTCTTTTAAAGACCACTCCATTCTTCTTCTCCTCCAAATGTTTCGTGTATCACACTTATCTTAATTGCGCCATGTCAGCTCTATTAGATGTAGGCTATAGATCTTCAAATGACTAGGTTTGACGGCGTATCAGTGTATTTATTCCCACAAAAGAATCTGGTTTCAATGCGCCAGCCCCTGGAAGATAGATAATTTGGTATACTTGAGGTACAGTGCCAAACCATAATCATGTGGGTACTACCGAGCACCTCTAGTCACTGCGCTATACTTCTCCATGTTGAAGAAATAGATAGGGATAAAATTTTAGTCAATGACTCCATACTAGATTAATAGTGAAAACTATAATCGAACTGATATTTTTCGAACCTGTTCTGATAATATGTAGATAAAGTCGTAGTCGACGTGGGCATGATACTTTAACCCGTCAGTGTAATCGAGCATTTTGCCAAGTTCTTCTTTACATCGTACACCACCGAGAGCAGCATCCTAAAGTATTGCGTTTGGTCATACAATTCTGAAAAATGATTACGACAACGAATTTGGCCATGATGATGGAGACAATGATTGTGATAGCACTAGTAAGGATAACAACGAAAAATTAACCAAAAAGCGTCCGTTTTCGCCCTTTAAAAGCACAGCTGTGATCAGTCAGTGCAGTCGACTATTTTGACACTTCGCTTTAGAACAGTATGATCAGACTACGCGTTTCCAGCCTTTTATGAAGTTTTTTATGTGTACTTACACTGTGAAAGGCACGTGTTTAAGCCTTCCAGCCTCGTCAGTGGCACGGTGCCTTTTCGTTCAGTCAATTCCTCGGGGATCTACCTCCGTATAGAGGAAGAGGCAATCAAGCACTCAACGTAAAAATCACTATAAGGTTTTTTTTCCAGTGTCTGACTGTCGAATACATGCATATGACTGTTACGTGGGCATATGTAATAAACAATGCAATCGATTGTTCTGAGACCTTGCTCGAGAACAATATAATCTGAAAAGAGATCCCTGAAAAGCTGACTGAACGAAAAGGCACCGTGCAACTGACTAGGCCAGAAGGCCGAAACTCGTAATCTGCACTGTATAAGTGCCTATACAGACCTCATAAAAAGCTCATATGTATTGTTTGATTACATTGTTCTTAAACGAGATCTCAGAATAGTCGATTGCATCAACTAACAATCAATTACATATGTCTAGATAATAGACATACCCATGCATACGATAATTAAACACTTTGAAAGAACATCACTATGATTGTTTCACAGTACGTTGAATGTAAAAAGTTTGTTGTCGCTTCCTCTATACAGGGTAGATTCCCGAGTAACTGATTGAACGAAAAGGCATCATGAAAGAATTTTGATCTTTTGATGATACTAACGCAGGCCCCATGTTAATCAATAAATGCCTTAAACATGACAAGTAAAGTAATTATGATGGAATTATTTTAAAGCCACGGACCTCCCTCTTTGAGGGATCCCGCCCGGTTAGTCGCGAGGGCACGTGGCGCGTCCCCAGGTGGTGGATAGGGGAATAAAACGCGAACCAAAAGCGACCGTGTGCTTCCCAGAGACGCAGGTGGATTCAGGGGACGAGCTCCCTGCTTCTGCAGTGCCGACTTGACAAAACTCTATTTCTACGAGTCAAGTCGGCCAAAAGCCTGCAATCAAGCGGCTGGGAAGTACATGGGAGGCGGTTAGGAGTCGCCTCCAACAAATAAGCTCCTCCCGCTCCTCCGAGAGAGACTGGCAAGCTACTCGTGAGTACCCAGCCCCCACGTTTAGAGCCTGGCAAGCTACACGTTGGGTATCAAAAATGCCAAAAACAGTAACAAATATGGGCCTCATTCCCCTGACCCCGAAAGAGCCCCTGGTACGGCAGCGCCAGTTAGGACGAGTACGGAGAGGCTGCTAAAATCTCAGGGCCGAACTAAGCTGCCAAGATCGAAACGGACTAAAATGACGATCTGTACCTACAATGCAAGAACCCTTGCTCAACAATCCGCTGTAGAAGATCTGTTGATTCAAGCAAGAAGAATAAGGTACGACGTCATTGGCCTGGCTGAGACGAGAAGGCGCCATCCTTTTCACGCTGTCTATGACACCGGAGAAGAACTGTTCCTTGGAACATGCGATCGCAGAGGTGTCGGTGGCGTTGGCGTCCTCGTCAAATCGAATTTGACCGTGAACATTGATTCGTTCGAACAACTAACAACCCGCATCGGACGATTACGGTTGAAACGATGTGGTTCTATGCCGGCTTTGACCATCTTCGTTGCTTACGCACCAACATCAAGCTATGACGAAGACGAAGTCGAAGCGTTCTATATGGACCTCGAAAAATTCTTCAGAGAAGATCATACATTCTTCAAGGTCATTGTCGGAGATTTTAACGCAAAAATTGGACCTAGAAGAACGTCTGAAGAACGTCACATAGGGACCCACGGACTAGAATGGAATGAACAGGGTGAGAGGCTATCCGAGTTTATCATGACGACCCAAACCATCCATGGTAACTCGCAATTCCAAAAGCCTCTCTCTCAGCGATGGACGTGGGAGTCTCCCAATGGAGAGTACCATAACGAAATAGATCACATCATAGTAAATCGAAGGTTTTGCCTGACCGACGTCGCTGTTGTTCCCAAGTTCTACACGGGATCAGACCATCGTCTCCTTCGCGCAACGTTCCGATTTTCGAGGAGAGGAGAGAAAGCCGCTAAATTCAAACAACGAAGTCCCAGAACTACCATAAACTGGGATGTATTCAAATCATTAGTCGGCTCTTGGGAAGATACCGTTGTCGACAACATCGACGAAGAATACGATCGACTCGTTGAATATCTTCACGTTGGCGCTAAAAAAGCCGAAAGTCCTAAGGTCACGAAGAGACGCTTGTCTCCGCAGACACTCGAGCTGATACGTCAACGTGGAATCGCACGAGCCGCAGGCAACCGAAACCTTACGTCCGAACTTGCGAAACGATGCAGAGAAGCGATAAAAGAAGACCTTAAAGAGAGAAGAGCAGCAGTTATGGCAGAAGCTGCAGAAGCTGGGAAGAGCATTCGCAAAGCCCAGCGAGGCTTCGCCAACTATAAGACCAAGATGATTGCACTCCGATACCCTGACGGGACACTTACAGCTTCCAGAAGGGCTATGGAGAAAATCATCCACCAGTACTACTCGGATCTCTTCGCTAGCCATGTTCTCTTACCGTCATATAAATTGAAAGAGGACGAATATGTCGTTCCACCGGTCCTTCCTTCCGAAATCCGACATGCTATATCGTCGGTGAAAAACAGAACAACACCCGGTCCAGACAGGATTAGACCAGAACACTTGAAGAATCTGCCGCCAGTTCTCATCAACACCCTGGCTCGGCTCTTCACTCGCTACCTGTCAGAATGCAAGGTCCCTATTCAATGGAAAACCAGCAAGACCGTATTGTTGTTCAAAAAGGGAGACCTTCACGACATAGGCAATTATCGCCCAATCTGCTTGCTGTCCGTTGTCTATAAACTCTTTACTCGAGTCATCCTGAACAGGATTGACAGAACACTGGACGAAGGACAGCCATGCGAACAAGCAGGGTTCAGAAAAGGATTTAGTACCATGGACCACATCCACACGATCACAAGACTCATTGAAGTTTCGCGAGAGTACAAACAACCACTCTGTCTCACTTTTATCGATCTGAAAAAAGCCTTTGATTCAGTGGAAACAGAAGCGGTTATAGAGGCTCTGGATAACCAGGGCGTCCCTACTCGGTACATAATGATCCTTCGTGAGCTTTATAAAGATTTCACGACCAGAATATCTCCATTTTACAACAATATCACCATTGACGTAAGAAGAGGGGTTCGACAAGGCGATACAATATCGCCAAAACTATTCACTGCCACCCTACAAAACGTCATGCGAACATTAGAATGGGACGAAATGGGAGTGAAAATTGACGGTCGACAATTAAACCATCTTCGCTTTGCTGACGATATCGTTCTCATAACACCAAACATCAGCCAAGCGGAACGAATGTTGACTGATTTCGATAACGCCTGTGGAAAGATCGGTCTTCAACTGAATCTAACGAAAACAATGTTCATGAGGAACGGATGGGTTTCTAATGCCCCATTCACGCTCAACGGAACGACAATTTCCGAATGCTCCAGTTACATCTATCTAGGTCGTGAAATCAACATGATGAACGACCTAGCCCCAGAGTTGAGCAGGAGGAAACGAGCGGCTTGGGGAACGTTTAAGAGCATCGAAGATGTAGTGAAGAGGACAAAGAACATCCGACTCCGTGCCCACCTTTTCGACTCGACAATTATCCCTGCCCTAACGTATGCAGCAGAAACCTGGTCGCTACGTAAGCAGGATGAAAGATCACTTGCCGTTATCGAACGCGCAGTCGAAAGGTCGATGCTAGGAGTATCTCGTATTTCGCAAATGAGACAAAGGATCCGAACTTCCGACCTACGTCAACGATCGAAAATCAGAGACGCCGTTCTACACGCCAGGATATCGAAAATAAGGTGGGCCGGACACGTGATGCGCTTCAACGACAACCGATGGACGAGAGCCGTTACCGACTGGATTCCTCGGGACGTCAAGCGCTCTAAAGGAAGACCACTGACCCGTTGGTCCGATTTCTTCACGAAAGCGATGGAAGAAAGATATGATGCTCAGCGAATTCCTAGAGCAAGGAGGACCCACTGGGCTACTCTTGCACGCGATAGGGAAAAATGGAAGAGTTGCTGGTACCCGCTCGAGTCACTCGACGATCAACGGGACGACAGGTGATACAGGTGATATTTTAAAGACTTTCTGAGCACACGCAATTCTGACATTCGTGCTTCCAGTTCCCTGAAAGTGATCGATCCGCACTTACCCTTTTTTCAGCACGCATTTGCTCCTTTACTTTTAGCACATCATTCATCTCATTTTTGGATTTCCATAGTAATCGGGTAAAATCAGGTTTTATATAGAACTTTATGAGGCGTAATGACTAACAATGTTAACACTTCTTTGTCCGTTTATTTGCTTCATTTCTTCTTAACTTTCCATTTTCTTCGTTTTTTTTGTCATCATTATTTCATCGTATCACCATAGACAGTACACGTTTCCCATTTTCAAAACGTATCGCTCAGGTATCTTCTAAGGAAATTACACAAAACACAGAATCACTGGACTTCGGAGGCTAAAAATGTCGCCACTGATCCTTGCGGAAGTGCAATCCTGCTATGAAAAACCTCCAATTCATGTTAGTCTATGACTGGATCGTGTCGAGCCATTGGGGGAAGCTTTGTGGCCGCCCATATTTGACTACAGGGTGGCAAAATTGCTAAACCACCTAAACATCGGTTAAATGCCTGCTATAGCTGTATCTCTTTTATTCAAAAGAAATAATAACAAAATTTAAATCAAATTAAATTACACTCAGTGATACACTAGAATTTTTCAAACATGGGCGTTCTTTTCACCGAATTTATTAATATAGAAACCTTTTAGTGATATTCTATTATTTCGATGATAATGTTCCATCAAAATCTCAAATTATCTAGTAAATTCTGCTAGTTCCATTGCGAAGCATTCGGATAAAAGTTTGCGGAGTGGAGCGAAACCATTGATTACAGTAACTGAGTGAGACGCTTCGCCGCCGTTGTGCCACGTTTTGCAACACTCCGCCCCCCAAAGAGTCAGGACATAACTTCACTTATGAAAAGCAGTGAAACAGAAAATTTGTTCAGATAGTTTATGCATAGTGGATACTTTGTCATATATGTCCATGATTTATCCAAGTACTTCCTAGCTACTATTCAACTGTTTCTGCTGATTTCTTACTTACTAGTTTGACTTATATTTCTTTGCTACAATCTCTTTCATAAAGTATGATGAAGAATGATGAATTTCAAAAATTCTGTCGAAGAATAAACCTCGTGATGTAGCTATATCTAGCATCAGGTAAAACCATGATTCACAATCATCTTTCGGACCCATCTCAACATTTCTGTGACAGGCCATGGAAGCGAATCTAATCGTTCCCTCAACAAATAATATATTCCAGTAGTTTCATTATCAAAGGTAAAACGTTGAATTGAAGAGTCAAAATCCACTTTGGTTTGTTGAGAAATGATAGCGTACAAAGCAAAGGCGTGAAGTTTTTTGAAACCGTAAATATTATTATTAGCTTTACTTCTCTTCATCAAACGATAAGTCTTCGCCTTTTTTTTTGCTTAGAGCAAGAATTATATCAGTGGGATTTTGATGACTTTTAACTAACACTTCGTCGTTACTTACCATTCTCAGATTACATAAGTTCCCTACTACTACTCTTCATGTGATTTTAGAAACTTCATAAACATACGGTTGATTTGGAGAGTAACGCGAACCGTGATACAGAATGTTTTATGAATTGTCTTTACCTTTATGAAGCAACAGTTCGCTGTTTCTTTCATATCAAAGGCAAACATTGAGTACAGGTGTCGTAACTTCATTGGTCAGATTCTATGATGGCTGAAATTGAAGGTCAACTCAAGCAGATACCTTGAATCGAACGCTTTATCGTGGTGCTCTTAGCTCGCCTTTCACATTCGTGATCTTTCTTGCGATTCCAAAATCAAGTATATGCACCTAAAGTTTTTTACTTAACTTCTTGAAATTCATTTTTTGCTTGAGGTCCTGCAGCGACTTTACGGTTCCATTGATTATCAAATAAATCCATGATTTCGATATTCATAGTGCCAACCGATCTTCAAGGAATTAAATTTAGTTGTCTTGGAAGATGTTCCTGATAGTTTCTTATATCCAGTGATTAATGGAATTCATGTAATGCTTTCGGATTGGATACTTTCTCGCGTTTTAACTGAAGACAAATTCCACGATCGTTACTTCACAGAAGGATATCACTTGATTGAATGTGATTTTAAAGAAACAAAGAGATGATCCTTTCAACTTCTTGACCAACAAACCATATACCTAATGTATTGTTCTTACCTGCATCACTGTAGTGATATATAAACTCTCACCACTCGTTTCTTGTCACTTAAACCACATTCGTAATTGGCAGGCTTTAGGTCACGATGTATAAAACCGTGCTTATGTAAATCTTCACATGCCTCTAGACATTGTATGCCTGGCACCTATACTAGTAGGCACTGTGAACACCTGAGATATAGAAAGATTTTTGCGAAATCCACGATGGGAGCGATAAGTGTAAGCGCTCTTACTTTGTAGGCCCTGATGCTTTTAGATCGGCAAGATTTTTGCAGAATAACTCCATGGCGAGAAAAAAAAAACATATCTTTTTTGCCTCGATCGATGATTGATGTGAATTGTGAGTGTTTTCGTTGACCTGCCACGAGTATAAGTATTGCAACTGGAATAGGAGACAACACCAATTGTGTTTTAGTTGAGTACTTGATTAATACGTCTTCACTACGGTTTATTTGTTAGATACGACTAATTCACAGAAACTGGAAAGGTCCTAGTTAGAAATTCCAAGACGTTACCGCCAGTCGCCGATATGTGAGAAGCTTTATCAACAAGAGCTGCAGTTTGTTAACATAATTTCCTACAAACTGAGAGAGTGGGCAGAACTCAATATTCCAGTCTTATCAGTTGACTAGTAGAATACCAGTTACTTTATTTATAGATGCGACCCGTCATCACAGTGGTTATACAGAACGCCTCAGCCACGCTATCCTCATCAGTGGAAGGAGACGCGCTAAATCAGTGTTCTACCACGTTCATAGGAAGAGAAAAGACGATCTGAATGCTAGAAGCACTGAGATCTGCGCAGTGAAAAACACACTGTAATACGGATCAGATGAGTTGCTAAAGAGGGGATCACAATAAATCGTGAGGATTACACTAGTTCTTGCACTGGATTCGCTACCTTACATTCATCCTCCATGAAACTCTTTGAAAAGTTCACGTGATGCTTTGAGTGCTACAAGCGAACTTCGTTTTCACTATATGAATATTTGGGGATACAAATCAGTTTCACTATTCAAAGTATGCGCTATTAGCCTGAAAATATTTCTGTTACCTAGTGCAGAATTTTCCAAGCTTCCCATTGGTACCAAATTCCTCTATACTTGCCGCATCATGGCCGCTCAACGAAGCAATTCGCTGCTTCACAAGCACGATTTGGAACATAGTGTACAGACCGCATTCGAAAACATCAATCTCGCATAGTCTCCAGGATTTGTGTTAAGGCAAACAACGTTTGCATATTTTGCTGAATTTTGCGCTGGATACGCCAACTTTAAGGGCTAGCCGCACTCCGGACGTCCCATGCCAAATTGATCTGAGGGTCGTCACTGAAGCTGTTGATTAGAATTCGACTGGTTTATCGAGCTCTTAGCTAAAGATTTTGACTATGACCATGTGGCAATCACCAGAATAATAAAAGAAGCAGGCTTGAGCAAGCTTCTGATCAATAAATTTTGTGTTTATTGCTCTAGGGTCATGATTTATGAGAACACTTAGAAGTCTTGATGGCACAAAATTGTAAAGGGGCGTATCTTTTATCACAACCAGACTTTCGTATGAATGAAAAGCACGGTAATGTGTATAGAAGATCCTTGAAAGTGCACAAGATAAAGATAGCAGGGAATTTCTTCCAAAACGCAGGGAAAACTAAATCACTCAGGAAAAAAGACGGAGCTACACAAATTTTGACAGAGTGACCCTCTAAGGCATCTATAGGCTTCACGGCAAGCGAAGCGAAAAGAGCGGAGGTTGCCCAGTGACGCAGAAAATACGGAAATAGGTGTCGTCGGAAAAGTGTTGAAGATCTTGACCCATGGGTTATAGCAGTTTTCCGGTATATACTGAGAATTAATTCTGCTTGCTAGCTATCTCCAACAAGCTGGATGTTTTTAGATGATCGACTTTCTCTTATCTTTCATGAAAATTGACATGAAAACTTCCTTGTGGAAAAAACTGCTTAATGCTAAATCGACCCACTTCCATTTTCAATTTAGAATGACGGCGCTTGTTCGATTTTTTCCAACTTTCACTGCGTACTCTTTTCTCGCATCTTTTTGATCATGAACTCCGAACAAACTAAGCTAAATCACTTTTCTAAAGTTTCACAAATATATACTAATTACTTGTATACGGCGCCGAATCCTCCTTCACCGAGTAGATTGACGACGACATAGTTCGTTTTGCTGGACTCGATTAGTGTCCCCCAAACGGATGCGACCAGTGGTGTTAAGCATCGATTTCTATGAGTTATAATGATAAGAAACCAACCGGTTTGATGCCAAGATCGTCTTCCTCCTCCTCGCTCATAAGTGGTTCAATTACAAATGCTCGTTCACACTTTGAAACATGTTTTTATAGTGGGTAGAGCCATATCAAGTGAATGATAGTGACAGTGGAGTGATTTCAGCATTTATCTCTCTCATTAGTGTATGCTCTTTTATATTGAGGCAACTTACATTTCGTCTTTAGTAAAAAGAAATACTAAAGACGAAATGTAAGTTGGCTCAATATAAAAGAGCATACACTTATATCGTCCTATAATACATCTACCTATTCTTCTGGTTATATTCCATCTTCTCCGTCTGCCGTATCTAATGCAGTGAAGCACAATTGTTGTCACAAACGTTTGAAATCTTTGTCATTTGATATGTGGCCATGACTTCTGTAGATTTTAAGATCTCTCATTAGTCAAAAAACATTTCTCTCATAACATTTTTTGTTCACTCCTCTTCAGTGCGGTCGACCATATCATCGGGATTGGAATTGTATCTGAGCGCATTGCGGAATGAGGAGTGATCCTCAATCCACAAGATTGTTTACCATTTATAGCTAAACAGAACGTATTCTGCAATTTGAATCTTGATGATTTGTTTCAGTGCTATCAACGAAATCCTTGACGAAATCGATGGTTTGCGTCCTAATTGGGCGAGCTTTCCGTTTCATTATTCGACTTACTTGCCACTGTCTTCCTCATCAACATTCACCGCACTTTCATGATGCCATCCTTCTACGGATGAGATTAACAACATTCTTAAAATCTATTTAATACATTATATGCATCAGCACAAAGGAATGTGTCTTGCCGATTGTGCGTATCTTTTGGGATGCGCCTGTCGATTGACAATTGGCTTTAATGATACCATTTCAGTTTATGACAATATTTATGTGTATTTACGCTCATTATTATATTAAGGCAACATCGGCCTCACATTGTTCCCTCATTTGAACTGAAAGTGATGTTAAATAGCATACAGACGCCTTTGAGTGTAATGTTTTTTTCATCCGACCTAATTCATAAGCATATGTGAAGTACACGAGCGATACAGCAAGGTGTTTTGTAGGGAGTCAGCCTTTTAGCAGATGTTGTTGTCTTATGTTTTAAGAAAATGTCAAGACTCAGAATTGTTAAAAGCTGCATGATCTTGAGGCAGCGAAGACTGCATCGTATTGATTTCTTTCCGTATAGTTATGTAAAATTCCCCCACAAAAGAACGTAATGTTGGGTTATCTCGTAATTTTTTCCTCACTATTGTATTGTTCGGTGTTTTTCTGTTTCAAAACTCCAAAAGGCTGAGGTATGTTGGGAAATGCCTAGTAATTTCGAGCAGTTGCTTACGACTGTAGCACCATCATTCGCCATCTAAATAAGAACACCATCGCAAATTGACGTCCCGATGGACCCTCATCCATTGACCGTTCACACCATTTTTATCTTCTTTTTTCAATTGCAAAATTGGCTCGCCACATTGAGAATCTGCTGAACCACGACACCACATCCTCCGATAGCCTTGATACTGCTCTCGTATAGCCCTGATATTGCATCAGCAAATTAACTGTCATCCGCGCCTCGAAGCAGTATCTGTGGGAAAAAGCAGAGGATCCCGTCGAGTTCTTTGATCTTCGGACTCATTGTTTCCGAGTAGAAAGCATCCAATTTCTACCCACTAGGTTTTTTAGATTCACTAATCATGATGGTGAGTACCTTACTGAATATTAAATTTTTTGAATAAAAAACAATCAAATCAACAAAAGTACCGAGATGCGAAAGAAATCGCTAGACAACCCAATAATTTCATTGTTCGATAGAGTGGACAGGAGGGAGACAGAGAATAAATTTACGTCCGGAGAGATTAGCACTGATATTGATAAAGAAAACATAACATCTGTAAAATTCCAGGCTAATACGAAAGGTCTCAAGAGGGTATGAAAGTTGAGAAGTCTATGGAAGAAGGAAAAATTGAATGGTGACAATCTTTTCAGGTTGTCCAAGTCTATTGCACTAGGGAATGCCACCTGAGTGCTCTCAACTCCAAAAAAATATTGTCCACATGAGTATTGCAGAGAATATCACAAGAAGTAGAATATTTGTCCAGATGAAGCAATGATAAATCTATGGTACCATGCAAGAGAAAAGAAGAAAAGCTCTTTGTTTCGAATGATACACGGAAGAAACGATGAGCAATTTTATATTTTCAAAGGAAAGCATTCTTTGGGGTTCAAATTTAGAAGAAATGTGTGAAGTCACGAGAGTATGGATGATAAACAGCCATGAGAAATGTCTTTTGTATATAGCTAGAGACTGAAACCGTATAGAAACGAATACGCATAGGAATTCCAAGAATATCAAGTAATATCACAAAACTTCGCTATAAAACGAGATTAACATGTTGACGACCATTGATTCATGGCCCCAGACGTGCTCGTTCGTAAGGTGGTATTGACGAGCACGACAGGTTTGCGACGGAGCGAAGCTGACACCGTGGGCTAACGGTCGTCAACGGTTCAAGACTGCGCCTTCGCTTATTTAGTTGTACCATCGTTAGCAAGATGAACAGGCTTAGGATCGTCCTTTTCGGTTGGGCATGATGAGATAAATTGCGATACTGTCTGCTACATATCAACGATACACGCTCTGTTGTCCCTCATTCTATGTTGTACACGGGAGCAGAGTGATACTACCTGAGTTTGTGAAGTTGAATCGTTCACATATGGCTTTATGGTGCCAGACTGGTCGCAGATCTGTCTAGGAGGATAAGCAGCACTGAGTGATGCAGCGGAACCACAGCGAGTCATTGCAAAGGCCAGATATGCACTCAGTCAACCCAAACAAAGTTAAAAATTCAAGACAAATAGATGGCGTATCCCTCAGGGATTGATCAACGCCGAGAGCCTCATGATTTCATTAATTGATTCGCCATTCATATAGATCTGAATAGTGCTTTGCGCGGGGTCGGAGATGATAAACGTAATATCACTTTGATTCAGTGCTCAAGGTGGACACACTATCTTTTGCAGGCAGTTGAAAGACGTACCTTTCACTTACATTTACTTACACTCACTATGATGTACTATAATAGTAAAAATAAATTTAATCACATTCAAGCAGATTTCGTTGAATGAGCTTTTTTTCTAAACCTTTTGCCAAGCATTCGAAAGCTGAAATTTCGACAGTTTAATGGTGTACTCGTTTTTTGAGAAGGATTTCTTGATGAGCTATAGCGGTCAAAAGAAAAATTAGGTCTTGCGGCCTGCGTGCATTCCATGTTTCGGTATGCGAATGGAATTTCGCAACATTGAAACCAAGCGACGGCACTTTTGCAACCTAAAAATTATTTGATAGCTATGGATTAGACGGTTGTGAAACTAAGTGAAAACGTATGAGCACCATGGTGTGAAGGTCATTAGCATCGTTTTCTGGTCTATAAGGAGGATCAACTCAACTACACCAGACTGCAATTGCACCATACATATATGACGAGTGGAAAATGCTCATAGCAACTGATACCACACATAAAAAAGCCGAGAGAGTTTGTGGGTGGTGGCTGATTGAAAACGAATCTAATGTGAGGATATCGAGGTTCACACTGCCGTTTTGAACGTGTATCATGTGAAATGAAAATACTTTGAGACAACAACGACCGTTGCGGTCCTTGATAGGTACTTACCTGATACTTGATACTTGAACGGTCCGTCTTCACTAACTGTGCGGACCCCAGCACATATTCCAGTCGTCTCTCAGCTGGCGCTACAGTCGTCCTTGAAAGTGGTCCAACTTGAGCATGACGGCTGCTGCGAGTGTGATACCGTGATCTGAAAGAAGGCGGGAGTTGCGAGTACGGCTTCTTAAATCTTTTAACGAACACGCCCGCCCAACGTGTAGGTGGTCGTCCTAAAGGACGCGTACAATGTCGTGGAATCCACTCTACAGTTCTTCTCGCTCATTTGTTGTCCGTTCCTCTCAGTATATGAGGCTCATCCGTGTTTCGCTATAGATGTATAGACCTCTGGGCCGCGAAGATGGGATAAACTCTGAAGATCTGAGCTACGCAAGCCGGGCAGAAGTTGTGTGCGCCGATTGAATTTGAGAAGACATCGTTCAAGCGCTTTGTGGGTTGTTCGTAGCAGTCTTGATGTGGTCGAAGTACAGCCCACGTCTCAGCTGCATAGTAAAGCGCCGGTGGTCTTTGATAGGGCGTTGATATAATCAAATTACGATAGTCGGTGGTGATACGATATGTATGAGTGGGAGCTTTTATGATAATTTGAAGAGATTAATTGTAAATTGACTTTTTACATCGGCGAACGATTTTGATTTGTTATTTTCGACGTTTTGCTATATCCATTTCTCGTTGTCGAGCGATCCTGTCGTTTAGCTATGCAATTTATTCGAATTCTTTGTATATGATCGATTTACATCTTTGAATTTGAGGCTTGTCCTCTGCGTGTGGCCCCAAAAAATTGTTCTGTAGTATCTGACAAATCTGTGTTAATACTTGGAAAATATAACTGAAAGTCATTTTTATAAATCCTCGGTTTTACAATTGATTTCAATTATTTCATCTTAGAAATACCGCATTCCTCTTGATTCACCTTTTGCGCGACGTACTTCATCAACATTTATTTGCTTGAACAACTTCCAAACATTTGTGTCAAATCCACCTAACTCTAGTACTGATTGGCAAGAGATTTTATTGATATTTTCATTTCATTAATTACTTTTCATACATTTAGGTCATAGTTTTTAAGATGGTTTAGAACAGCATCTTGATACCGTTTTCAGACTTGGTCATACAAACAATGCGTAAAAGGTTGTGATAATTTCGTATTTCGGCAGGTTTTCGAGCTGATACAAAATTTTTTTTCATTAACGCTGATAGTTTTGTTGAAGCCTTTGTTAAATTTTGGTACAGGACCTGTTTTACTTATTTGTCAATTTCTTGGAAGATGGAAGAAGAACGGCTTCTAAAGGCCCAACGAATGATTTATTTGCTCGCTTTTGTTTGTCGTCGAAGGTGCTTTTCACGGATAGGAAAATACTTACTGTCGGAACACTCTACAGTCGCTAAAATCTACGCCAACCTTTCAAAAAGGGTCATCACAAGTTTGCAGTAGCAAAAACTATGGGCTGCAGTCATTTTCAGGCCCCAGTGATAGTTTAGGTCGACATTTGCGCCACTGGTTTCACACGAATCACGCGCTTTCCTTATTCTATTCATATTTCGCTGGACAAAATCACTTCATTAAACTACTACTACTTTTTCAATAGCACAATTCTCGGAGAACTCAAAAATATGTTGCTTTTTGGAAAAATTCTTTTAATCGCTGTTGCAGTAGAAAACATCTGTGTTTCAGGACAACGACTGCTTCTAAAACCTCGCAATAAACATTCAGTATAATTTGGTGATGATCGACCCCTGAGGGACGAGCCGTGCATTCGTATTGAATTTTTACTTCGTGTGAGGTGATTGAATGCAAATATGGGATTTTACAATGACTCGCGGTCCCGTCCACGCATGTGATCTATATTAGGAAAACTCGTAGAGCCGGTACACGTGTTTCGACCTTGACAGTCCCGTCAGTCGGGCGGTACCCTTCGTCTTTAGAAAATCCTCTCGGGGAACACAACCCATATCACTAGTAGGCGATGCCGAACATTCTACATTGTAAGTCCAATGAGATTATCACTGAACAAACAGTGTTGTACACTCGATTGCTCTTGAGCGTGGCCTTAAGAAAACATGAGAAACGAAAGGTATGGATATAAGAACGATACCAGCCAAGAGCAATCGAATGTACAACACTGTTCATTCAGTGGTGTTTTACTGGACTTAAAGAGTAAAATGTTCGTTGTCGTCCGACTTTTGGTATAGGGGACTGAGCGCCTCGAGAGGATTGGCTAAAGACGAGAGGTACCTCCCGACTGATGGGACCGTCAAGGTTGAAACACGTGTATTGGGCTCTATAAGGCAGCGCTTATATAACAGTCCACATAGGTGGCGCAAAGAATGATTATTTGGCATACCCCATAAATATTATTTGAGCCAACATGCCGCATGGTCTGTTATAGGGCAAACTTATAGAGCCCGATGCACGTGTTGCAATGATGATTTCACTTGATGGAGATGTAAAATGTTCGTGGTCTCCAAATCTGAGTATAGGGGACTGAGCGCCCCGAGAGTATTGGCAAAAGACGAGAGGTACCGCCCGACTGATGTGACTACCAAGGTTCAAACACGTGTATCGTGGGTCTATATGTTTGCCCTATACCGCATGACATATGCTGGTTCATATCACGAATAATTACAATGCATTCTTTCCCGCGATTTAGACTTGAACTGGTTGTATTATTCAAAAACGCTTTTAAAGTCTTCTGCACTGATGCCTTATGTTTCTGCGTAAGGATGGTGACTTCTATGTCAAAATGTGCTAATATCATGCGGCTCTGCTCTGTGCATATTTACGGCGTGGTTGGCTCTAGTATTACGTCTGTCAGCTCAATGTTCTTCCATGTTGGCACAGCGTGGCCAAATAGTCTCGCCAGTACGTTGCTCTTAGCACGCTTTTGCAAGAGATTAGGTGAACTGTGCCTAAGCTCATGCAACAACCGTCTATGCCGTCAGGCCATACTTGGCATTCTTTCGCTGTAGAGAAACGGTTTCATAAGCGGTTGCAAATCAAATGGCATTCCAGAGTATTCGATGGTATTTCATCACAAACAGACGTTTTTCACACGTCTACAGTGCAGTCTCATTTTTGAAAAAGGAAGATGAACGAGATGTTGGTTTCGTTGGAGTTTTTGCTAAGAGGTTTGCTGTTTCCCTGAACCTAAACCAACTAGTTACAAATTTGTAGCCATTAGAGATGGCTATTACTCGAGCCAGTTTCGTGGATTGCACTCTCTTCTCTCTTCCAGTATGCACAACAGCGGCTGCTTGCACATGCTTAATATTACGTTTTTTGTATGTGAGTCATGAGAGGGGGGCAATGAACTAGGATATTTTTATTACTTGTTATGGTACCACTTTGTGATAAATCCTTTATCGCTCAAGTTTATTTGCACGTTCAAGAAAGTGAGCCAGTTATCTTTCGGTGTCTCACGGGTGCATCTTGTAGACTCTTACTGTTTATTCAATAACACAAAACATCTCTTCAATCGCGCTTGAGTAGCGCAGATAACCAGATAGTCATTTATGTACTATAGTAGAGTAAGGACCGAAGATCCATGACTGGAGCTTCCGTTTTTGACATGAAGGCAATAGCTAGGCTAGGTTCCGGTCGCTGCTCCATTGCCAACACTGTCACTTGAACGAAATACTTCCGAAACCATCCGGAGAGTGATCAGATCAGACGCTTCCTTATAAGAACCATGCTGCTATGGACTTATTTCATATTCCGATGTGCTTAGAGGTCATTTGGAGGGAGCTTTCTCGAGCGTAAGACACAGAAAGTCTTCACAAAATCAAAGACTTGTCATTAGATATCCTAGAGTGAGTATAAGAATCTAAGTTAAATATCTCAGCACACAATTTAAGTGTACCGGAAGAAAAGTAGTAGAATGTACAAGAGTAGCGAGAGGTATTCAAACGTAGAGCCTCATGTGAATTCGAACTGGTGACTTTTTTCTCTCTCGAGGATCATGGTTCACGGCTTCATAATTCTGGCTTTCTCTCTGCTTATCAATATAAATACTCAAATACACTTATTTTTTGGCAAAGGGAAGAAAGTTTGTGGACGCCGTGGCCAAGCTGTGCGGGGCGCCTGGAGTAGCGCTCATAATTTTCTTTCTGCCGTTGCAGCACGCCACTGAAATTTGTGAAATTTGAGCTAT
This sequence comes from Parelaphostrongylus tenuis, assembly GCA_019055375.1. Lineage (NCBI taxonomy): Eukaryota > Metazoa > Nematoda > Chromadorea > Rhabditida > Metastrongylidae > Parelaphostrongylus > Parelaphostrongylus tenuis. Next base: position 28,534 of record JAHQIW010002438.1, read on the forward strand.
CGAGTAATTGTTAAAGATCTGAAATACTTGGAGCACGTTTTTGACAAAGTGCCGAAACAGGGTGCCGATAACGAAAACGATCCAAATTTGCGGAACCTGATCTTTTTCGGGATGCTACATTTTTGAAGATTGAACAAACTTTCAAATTTCCGAGTGTTTGAGCTTAGCGCATGATCATTCAAAATCTGGGGTATGAGCTGTGCGCAGACAAAATTCTTCGGTATGCAACTTATTTGCTTTTACTATAACAGTGCAATGAAAACGCTATTTTAAAAATAAAGTACACAATTGGACTTTTCGTGATTTTAGCAACCAAATAAAACCAAACTCTAAGGCGACTGCCAAGGTGTTTTTAGTTCACTTCTACGTTTAAATTCGGCCAATAGATTTTGAGTGGGCAAACTATGATATAACTCCACAAACACTCACTTGAGATATTTGCTTTATGACTTTCTTTGACTTTCGACAAGTGGCAAGTTTGGTGAGCACAAAAACAGAATAGTGATGAGAGTTGTGACATACCAGTGACTCTAGACAACGTACTATAACGGAAAACAATTCTATGGACAAAATCGGCTTAGAGACAGTGTAAATCTTTAGCACTTCACCTGATTACGCTTATATCATCTGCTACATAAAATTCCACCCGGTTTCCTGATCAGTTTATAAAATCTTTTCATCGTACTGTTTTTGAGATCCAGCTAAAAATCTCATCTCTATAATCTCATAACATTTTTTTAGCCTTTCATAAAGTCTTATGTAGGGAGAGGTTGAACCGAGAGACAGTGTGCTAGCTGATGCTTGTTGGGAAATTCGGAATGTACGGCTCATTCGCAGTATCATATCAAGGTTTATGTTTGAAACATGTTATTAGATTGCTTTATAAAACCCCCTGTCTAACTGTAAGACATTACACGGCTTCAATTGATATGTCGCTCTAACGAGTTTTTGAGTTAGAATGAATGCTCAGTATAAGAAGTCCATGAAGAAATTTCGTTCATGGGGAAGGCGAATCTTGACAATGAGTGTTGATACTCTTAACAGAAGCACTACTTAACAATTTTTTAATCAAAAATCGGCATTTTCCATTATCTCCATACTGTTTTCGATCCCCTTGCTGAAAACGCATTTTTTGCCTGATAACTTTTCCGTCCGTGTTCAGCTTTAGAAAACCTGTTTTCTGGTTGCTCTCAAAGTCTTGGCAGTCATTCGATAGCCTAAATCGAAAGAGTTCAAATGGTGTATTTTATTTTCAAAATAGCTTTAATATTGCGCTAAAGCAGCAGTACAAAACTAAACTAGTCATTCACAACATTTTTATTGCATTTCCACAAAGATCAGTAGCAACATTTTTGGCCTCCTAAGACTATTGATTCTGTGTTTTGTGTTAATAATTAAAGAAATACATTTTGAAAATGAGAAACGTTTACAGTCTATGGGTGGAAACGATGAAATAGAGGTGACAAGAAACGAAAAAATGGAAAGTTAAGGGAGAAATAAAGAAACAGACGGAATAAAGAGATGTTAACATTGTTAGTCATTACGCTTCCCAAAGTTCTTTATGATAACGTGATTTCACAGGATTGCAGTGGAAATCTAAAAATGAGAAGGATGACGTACTAAAAGCAAAGGAGCAAATGCGCGCTGAAAAAAGGATAAGTGCCCAAATTATCACTCCCAGAGAACTGGGAGCACGAATGCCAGAATTGCATCTGCTCAGAAGTGTCGTTGAAATAAGTCCATTATAGGATCACTTTATATGTTATGTTTAAGATGTTTATTGATTGACATGGGGCCTATGTTTGTATTATTAAGGGATCAGAATTGTTGCGTGGCGCCTTTTCGTTCAATCAGTTCCTCGGGGATCTATCCCTGTATAGAGGAAGCGGCAACAAACTTTTTACATCTAGCGTACTGTGAAACAATTCTTGTCATGTTCTTTCAAAGTGTTTAATTATCGTATGCATGGGTATTGCCTGTTACCTGGATATACGTAATTGATTGTCAATCGTTGCTATCAACTATTGTGTGATCACAGTCAAGATCAACGTAATGTGACAATGCTTATGAGCTTTTAATGATGTCTGTATAGGCACTTGTAAGTGCAGAATAAGTGTTTCTCCCTTCTGGCCTCGTCAATTGCACGGTGCCTTTTCGTTTAGTCAGTTCCTCGGGAATCTCTTTTCAGATTACATTGTTTTCGCGAGAGGTCTCAAAATAGTCTATTGCATTGTTTGTTACGTATGCCAACGTAAAACTCATGCTCATGATTCGCAGTCAAATATTCTGAAAAAGCCTCACGGTGTTTATTTACGCTGAGTGCAAACAGTTGGTCGTCGCTTCATCTATACAGTTGTAGATCCCCGAGGTACTGACCGAACAAAAGTCAACTGTGCAACTGACGAGGCTGGAAGGCCGAAGAACGTGGATTGAACTGCATAAGTGCTATATAAAAATCCTCGTAAAGGTTCGAAATTGATTGTCATTACACTGTTCCCAAGCGAGGTCTCAAAGTAGTCTTTAAAGGCTGAAAACAAACGCTCTTTTGTTTGTTTCTCGTTGAAATCCTTACTAATGCTATCACAATCATTATCTCCATCATCATAGCCGACTTCGCTGTCGTAATCATTTCTGAAAATTGTATGGCCAAGCGCAATACTTTGGGGTGCTGCTCTCGGTTGTGTAGAATGTAAAGAAGAATTTAGCAAAATTCTCGGTTACACTGGCAGTTACACTGGAAGGTATACCGACCACGTCGACTACGACTTCACCTACAAATTATCAGAACACGTTCGCAGAATATCAGTTTGATCATAGTTATCACTATTAATCTAGTATAGAGTCAACTACTATAATTTATCCCTATTCATTCCCTCAACTGGGCGAAGTATAGCGCAGTGAGTAGAGGTGTCCGGTAGTACACTCGTAGTTATGATCTGGCACTGTACCTCACGCATGCTAAATTCTCCATCTTGAAGGTGGCACATCAAAATTAGATTGGAATTCTTTTTTATCAACCGCTTCTAGAGGCAGTACAATATTTTTAATATGCCCATTGATAAAGGGTGATGTTCAGAACTTTCGCAACAAGCGAGACTAGAACCAACACCCCAATTTTTCCGGGAGCGTGTGCTCTATCCGTTACACCAGCCCTCAACGTCCCGTCCCGGGTAGTCGGTCTCGACATTGAACCCAGTCGCGCTGACAGGTATTGGGTATCTAACGATCAAATGGAATACTATTTATTTATCTGCTTCTAGCGGTGGTATGATATTTCAAATATACCCGTTGATGTAGAGTGTTTGTGAAAGTAGGCGTCAGTAGTGTAATGGGTAGAGCACGCGCTCCCACAAAGATTGAGGTGCGAGTCCTAGTCGCGCTTGACGCGAAAGTTTTGCACATCACTCTACATCAGTAGGTATAGAGACAGATTCTTTTGTGGGAATAATTCACTGATTTGCCTATAACCTAATCATTTGAAGAATTATAGCTTACATGTGATAGAGCTGATACGACCTAATTAGAAAGTGTGGTACAGGAAACAGATATAGGAAAAGAAAGTGGAGTCGACTTTAAGGGAATGCATGCGCCTTCTTGGAACAGCACCTAAGAATGGCCAGACGTGCTTCTGGCTAGGTCAACCATCCGTATCCGAAGATTTTTAAGACTTTTAGTCCACGAAATAGATCTTGAGTATTTTCGCATGCTTGTAATAGACATCACCACAGAGAACAATTGCGATAGAGAGAAGCGAATAGAAACTGTGGTGGGATCTTACTACCAGTGAAGACGGCCGGTCTGATTTCAAAATAGGTAAAGTGCATAAAATTAAATGAATGCCCAAATTACCTACTTTTAACTAAAAACTTCGTCGTCACTTGCCATTCTCAGATTACGTAAGTTCCCTACTACTACTCTTCATGCGATTTTAGAAACTTCATAAACATACGGCTGATTTGGAGAGTAACACGAACCATGATACAGAATGTTTTGTAAATTGTCTTCACCTTTATGAAGAAACAGCTCGATGTTTCTTACATATCAAAGGCAAACATTGAGTACAGGAGGTCGTAACTTCATTGCTCAGATTCTATGATGGCGGAAATTGAAGGTCAACTCAAGCAGAAACCTTGAATCGAACGCTTTGTCGTGGTGCTTTTAGCTCGCCTTTCACATTTGTGATTTTTTCTGCGATTCCAAAATCAAGTATATATACCTGAAAATTCTACTGAAGTTCTTAGAATTCCTAATTTTGCTTGAGGTCCTGCAGCGATTTTACGATTGTACCAATATTCACAATGCCAACCGATCTTCAATGGATCTAATTCAGTTGTCTTGGAAAATATTCCTTATAGTTTCGTGTATCCAGTAAATAATGAAATTCATGTAATGCTTTCGGATCGACTACAAACTCGTGTTTTTTTTCTGAGGACAAAACTCACTGTAGTGCAATAGAAACTCTTACCACTCTTTTCTTGTCTCCTAAACCTCATGCGTAGTTGGCCGGCTTCAAATCACGATGTTATAAAACCGTGCTTGTGTAGATCTTCACATGCCTCTAGACATTGTATGCCTGCTCCCATACTAGTAGGTACTGTGAACACCTGGAGACAGAATAATCTATGCGAAATCTTCAATGACAGCAAAAATGTAAGCTCACGTACTTTGTTTGGACGTGATGCTTTTAGATCGGCAAGCCTTTTGCCGATCAACTCCGTGACGAGAAAGAAGAACGTGTCTTTTTTGCCTCGATCGATGATTGATGTGAAATGTGACTGTTTTCGTCGACCCGCTACGAGTTTTAGTATTGCAGTCTGGAATAGGACACTACACTAATAGCTTTTTAGTTGAGCACTTGGTTAATAGAAGTCTTCACTACGGTTTATTAGTTAGATACGATTAATTCAAGGAACTCTGAAAAAGTTCTAGTTAGGAAATTTCTAAGACGTCACCGCCAGTCGTCGATATGTGAGAAGCTTTATCCACAATAGCTACAATTTGTATCAAAAGATCACATTATATCAATAGATTCAGTAAAAAGAACGTCCATATTCCAAAATTCTAATGTAACACTGAGTGTGATTTAATTTGATCTAAACTTTGTTATTATTTCTTATGAAAAAAAAGAGATACAGGTATAGCAGGTATTCAACCGATGTTTAGGTGGTTTAGCAATTTTGCCACCCTGTAGTCAAATATAGCGGCCACAGAGCCTCCCCAATGACTCAACAGGACCCAGTCATAGACTAACATTAATCGAAGGTTTTCATACCAGGATTGCACTTCCGCAAGGATTAGTGCGACATTTTTGGCCTCCAAAGTCTAGTGATTCTGTGTTTTGTGTGATTTCCTCAGAAGATGATTGAGTAATACGTTTTGAAAATGAGGAATGTGTACTGTCTATGGTGATACGATGAAATAATGATGACAAAAAAAAGAAAGAAATTGGAAGTTGAGAAGAAATAAAGCAGATAAACGGACAAAGAAGTGTTAACATTGTTAATCATTACGCCTCCAAAGTTCTGTAAAAGAACCTGATTTTACAGGATTACTATGGAAATCCAAAAATGAGAAGGATGACGTACTAAAAGTAAAGGAGCAAATGCGCGCTGAAAAAAGGGTAAGTGCCGATATTATCACTTCCACAGAACTGGAAAGCACGAATGCCAGATTTGCTTCTGCTCAGAAAGTCGTTGAAATAATTCCATTATAGGATCACTTCACTTGTCATGTTTAAGGCATTTATTGATTGACATGGAGCCTGCGTTAGTATCATCAAAGGATCAGAATTCTTGCATGATGCCTTTTCGTTCAATCAGTTCCTTGGGGATCTACCCCTGTATAAAGGAAGCGACAACAAACTTTTTACATCCAACGTACTGTGAAACAATTATCGTGATGTTTAAAGTGTTTAATTATAGTATGCATGGGTATGTCTGTTACGTGGACATGAGTAATTTATTGTCAATCGATGCAGTCGACTATTCTGAGATCTCGGTCAATATCAACGTAATGTGACGATGCATATGAGCTTTTCATGTGGTCTGTATAGGCACTTATCCAGTGCAGAATACGCATTTCGGCCTTCTGGCCTTGTCAGTTGCACGGTGGCTTTTCGTTCAGTCAGTTCCTCGAGGATCTCTTTTCAGATTATATTGTTCTCGAGAGAGGTCTCAAAATAGTCGATTGCATTGTTTGTTACGTATGCCAAAGTAAAAGTCATACACTTGTATTTGACAGTCAAATACTCTGAAAAAACCTCACGGTGATTATTTACGTAGAGTGCAAAAAGTCGATCAGGTGCGCTTTCTCTATACAGACAGATCCCGAGAAATTGACTGAACGAGAAGACACCGTGACACTGACGAGGCTGGAAGGCCGAAACACGTGTCTTTCACGGTAGAAGTGCCCGTCAAAAATCCTCATAAAAAGCTAAAAACGCGTTCTCAGATTATACGGTTTCAAGCAGTCTCAAAATAGTCGGCCGCATTGATTGATCACAGTTGTGCTTTTATAGGCCAAAAACGCTTTTTTTGCTTTATTTCTCGTTATTATCATTACTAGTCTTTCTTCCATCGCTTCCTTTCTTCCAGCGATGGAAGAAAGATATGATGCTCAGCGAATTCCTAGAGCAAGGAGGACCCACTGGGCTACTCTTGCATGCGATAGGGAAAAATGGAAGAGTTGCTGGTACCGCTCGAGTCACTCGACGATCAACGGGACGACAGGTGATACAGGTGATCATTACTAGTGCTATCACAATCGTAATCTCCATCATCATAGCCAAGTTCTTTGTCGTAATCATTTCCAAAAATTGTATGACCAAACGCAACACTTTAGGATGCTGCTCTCCGTGGTGTACCATGTAAAGAAGAACTTGGCAAAATTCTCCATTACACTGACTGCTCAAAGTACCACGACCACGTCGACTACGCACTTTATCTACAAATTATCAGAATAGGTTCAAAAAATACCAGTTCGATTACAGTTTTCACTATCAGTCTAGTATGGAGTCATCGACTATGATTTATAACTATTTATTCACTCAACAAGGAAAAGTATAGCGCAAGTGACTAGAGGTGCTCGGTAGTACACACATGATTATGGTTTGGCACTGTACCTCAAGCATGCCAAAACCAAATTCTTTTGTGGGAATGAATACATTGAGACGCCGTTAAACCTAGTCATTTGAAGATCTATGACATAAATCTAATACAGTTGACATGGCGCAATCAAAAAGTGTGATACACGAAACAGATGGAGGAGAAGAACAGTGGAGTGGTCTCTAAAAGAATGTAAGCGCCTTTTTGGAACATTGAAGGATGACCGGACGTGCTTCTGGCTAACGTCAACCATTCGCATCAGGGGATATCAATGAGTTTGAAATCATGAAATAAGTCTTGAGCACTTCTTCATGTTTGTAATAGACACCACTATAAAGAACAAATGCTTTAGAGAGACGCGAATAGAAACTATGGTGGAATCTTACTATCAGTGAAGATGGGCCGGTCCAAATTCAGAATAAGTAAGGTACATGAACATGAATGAATGCTCAATGTAAGCAAAGCGCTTCATCGTAAAATTCTAGACTTACCATGCCGTAAAAGTAGAGTTTAGTGAATTCAATCAAACACGTAGAACGGCAGCATACAAAGAGTAAGATATGTCAAACTTCAGAGGATTTTTCTTCAAATTTTTTACCGACCCGCTCTCCGACCTACTGTGCAGATCTAGGTATTCCTGCACTCTATTTCTTCTTTCAACCCATAATGCGAATAAACAACGAATCAGAAGTTCTAATGAATCTAGAGCATGATTGAATTTAGTGGTGTGCTTTTGAAGATGGCATCACTGCCACTGCTCCGCTCCACCGCACTTTTTATATAATATTAACAAAACTGGAAACATAGTGTTTTTGCATTTTATGAGTGACTGTAGTTTTATAGGAAGCGAAATCAGCAGGAGGCGACATTAAGGACCCGTATGATTGGGAGAAAACCGTCGAACGTACTGTTACCGCAACCGTAAAGGCGCCGTAAATGCCGAGCCATAGAAACAACTTTAAATACTTTAAAACGTGACTGAATCACCGAACTGTTTTTGGATAACCCTGTATTCATATGGTTTTTTCTTACTCAATATTTTTCCCACTGCCCTAACAGCTATAATATTTCTCCAATAATAGAGAGTGTTACCTTTAGATCCAGTTACGCTGACAACTACCGGATGCTTTAAATCAAAATAAATTTTTTATTTAACTGTTTTATTAGCACTATTAGAATTATATAATCACGTATGCGAGGATGCTGAGTGATATGTAAACATTCGACATCAGAAAGGAGTTGAACCCATGTTTCACCCTAGATGGCCTTATGTTACCATCACTGCACTGAGATCCTCGTTTCCTCCTATTTAACACTTCTAATTAGAACTGGCAATGAGCCTCGATAGCTCAGTTGGGAGAGCGTTAGACTGAAGATCTAAAGGTCACCAGTTCGATCCTGGTTCGGGGCAATCGTTTTGTTCACAGAGCATGCACCACTTTATGTTCTTTGCGCATGTTTTAGCACGAAATAGCCCAGGGAACAAACAAATCTCATAATTTAGGATACAGAATAGTTTTACACTCCGAGATTGAAGGATGAGAGAAGAAATAGAGGATGAAGCATTTGAGACAGATCAATTAGCGTAGGGTGTGCCATGCAGTGGACTTTATTGAATTCGTTGTAAATGACTGAATGATCATCATGGCCTCACTACATATGGGCATTAGACTAACATGTAGCTGATAGATAATTCTATTCAGCCAGCGTTTCGCAACATCGTCTTTACTAAAATCGCATTAATTGGAGTCGTTGATCTACACACAGATAGTCGTTTGCATTGGAGTGCACAAATCGAACGGTATCTGAGGCGGCACAACACCATGTGAGCGAGTGCTTGCTAAATATGGTTGAATAGTTCTGACGTTTAAATGCAGTGTGACAAACTGATCAAGTGATGACAGCCCGAGTCAAAAAATTAGAATCGGGGAGTGGCTTTACTTATACCACGAAATCTGATCACACTAAGGTGAGGTGTTTTCAACTGGTTGTGGAGAAAAAACAGTCACCGATGGCCTCTAATGTTTGTAATAATAGAAAATTTAGCTTTCAAATGTGAAAATAGAAAATTAATATTTTGCTAATAATTATAACAACGAGTGAACGCTAAAATCTAGCTTATTCAGATACTATTAACGTGTGTCCCACTAGTAACAGCTGCACTGCAGATCATTTTCAGCCGTAAACCCAAGAAATCTTAACTTTAGGGTTTTTTGTGCGATGCTAGCAAGCGCTGTAGAGTTTTCAAATATCAGATGTTCGATTTTCTTGTCACCTTTAATTTCTTCCGATCTAATCACAAGATAAGTCAGATCAACTCTCGTCAAATTCCATCTTGTCATGTGGCTTGTCAATGATGGACTTCGACTGGTACCCATGGAAGTGAACACAATTACAGTGACTAATAAGAAACAATTTCTTGATGAAATTCTCTGCGGCCATAACACTGTAACGCCAATAAATAAAGTTCTGTGACAAGCTCGTAGTAACTTGAGGATCCGGCGAATTCTATTTCGCTGTAAAGATTATTGTTAAACTGCGAGACATGCATAGTACATTTTTCTATTAAAGCACCTATTTAGAAATACTAATATTGGATAAGACGATATGTCTATTCAGGATAAAAAAGATAATGTTTGACTCAAGCTTCACTGGTATCATAAACTTCATCCAGATACAGTTCAATCACTGAATCACTGAAAGTTGGTAGTAAAACTTTGTTTGCCGCCCGGACCACAGCCAGCAGGAAATGCGCCGTCCGCACAGGAATGTAGTGACTATTAGTACCATAAAACAAAACCGGAACGTCTTGACTATACAGTGTGCGTTGGCTACACGTTCGACAATGATCTTGATTCTCATATTTCGTGCAGCACTAGAGACCTGCATCTATTACTTTCGAAATAGAGATGATTATCCCACATATAGATTGTTTGAGGCCGGTGAAACTAACCTCAAAAGTTGACGGATTCATAGTTGAACACAATTAACTATGTCTTCAAGCAAAAGACGTCATCATTTGAAAAAAAAAGGCGGTTGAAAGTGTTAAAGGGAACTCTTAAGAGCTTATGAAAATTACAAAAGTAACGAACTTTCCAGTTCCTCAGACAACTAGTTTCTTACTTGCATCTCTTCTGACAACAACCCACAACACTCATGACAACCCATGACTTTTTATCCGGGAATATCGAACAACGGGCGACTAAATTCGGCTTAAGTAATATCCGCTCTCTTCAGATCACAACTTTCTCAAGACCTTCTTCAAATGTATAACTTCACTGCTACGACATTCAGCCAGCTATTAAAACCATTGTAAAATCCAATGACTAGAGCTCTGACCTACACAGACGATGATGGACAGCGGAATAGTCATCGTAATTTTCTCAGTTGCCTACTGAACAAAATCGACTGAATGTGTTCATTTCGGTCGTTAAAATTGTTGATATCCAATATTTTTGAATGAAAATCACTATAATATTAGCAATCTCTGTTGGCATATGCTTTTTAAGTAAAATTTTCAGCAGAATTTCTTGTTCCTAAGAAACGATGAGCGAAGTACAGAAAAGGAAATAAAAGAATTAATTACAGCTTTCTGAACCAATTGATTGCCATAGTAATATTAGTCCATACATTTCACCCTAGGTAATTTGGCATCACCACATATCTCAATGTTTGAGGCTCAAATTCTCAGGAACGCTGACATCTCTATGTTCGAAAAATATGGAAAAACTACAAAATGTCAAATGAATTTTCTATTTGTGAAATTTGCTCATGAAGCATCTTTTACCCTGTAATGTTAGTTATAAGAAAAATATTGAGTGAAATGCGAAAATCTGATACTCAGGTAGGAGATGAGCACGGGTTTCACGTCTTCCGGGAATGTGTGACACGACGACACCACCGAGGCCATTAACCAGATATTAATCGTACTGCAATACAAGGTTACGAAATGGGAGGTATAGTTAGTATCTTCTCTATACATTAAAGTGGTCAGTCCGAAAATGACCTAATAGCAGACAATCCCAGCATTCGAGTTGAGAAGAGGCTCATCGTTTCTTTTACCATTGCTTTGTTGTATTCTTTGTTGATTAAGCCAATGGCTCAAAGTTGATGACCATAAATAGAGGTGAAAACGTTAAAACATTAATTAAATGAATTCATTGCTATCAACCTCCTGTTCCTGATTCAATCAATAACAAATATACGGTGGACTAGTGATGTCAAAACTGAAGGTGTGTCGGTTTACAATTTACTCTTTTTTGAGTAGGAAATTGCCTAATATTAAATGATGCACAGAAACTGTTTCAGGAACAATGATACTGTTCACAAAAGAGGCAACAAAAACGGTGCACCAACCGGGAGTCGAACCCGGGTCTGTACCTTGGGAGGGTACAATGATACCGCTACACCATTGGTGCTTAGTCAAGAACTGAGCGTTTTCTCCATATTTGCTGAACATATTTCTCAACACTGATAGAAATAGTATCTCTAGCAATGGGATATTACGTCGAACAACCTAGGTAACAGGTTTGAATGTTCAGGTAGATCATTTCTAGCAATCACAATAAAACGTAAGTTTTACATTTTGATTTTTCAACCTCAGTAATGCGTGACTATTGCTTCCAGTATCTTTTAAATACCAGTAGCTCAGTTAGCTGTAGAATCTTTATGAGTAAAATTTCATAATATGATTTTCAAACACCTCAGAATAGGAGCTATTCTGTCTTGATTAAATAATGTCGAACTACTCAGCCAGCAGTTTGAGTGGTCGATTAGACCACTACTAGGAACCACATCATATAATATGTAAACTTTGGGAATTTTAGTTTAAACTCATTAATCTTCGTTTCGATTTTTTAACACCATAATCGACTCCGCACGTCCCAACTTTGACATCTTCCATAATCGAAGGTTTCTCTTTTCGATTCGAAATCATTTCTAAGCTTTCGCCATCCTTTGATGGCACCGTGTTCTTACATACACCGCCCCCTGTATACTGTACATATAAAATTCTTGTGTGTAAAGAAAATGCATTCATTCACTTATACGATTTTGCTGCTGCTAGCGTTCAATCATTTGTGAAGAAGCTCTATGAAGCATATTACAATATAAGGAATATAGTTTCAAAATTTTTGTTCATGGCGATATCGAAAAGTGAAAAGTAGGGAACGAAAATTAGAAAACACTGAAAGTCTTTAGAAAGTGACGCTGCCCACTGCATGCGGTGTCATTTCGCCGATAACTTCCAACAATTTTTCAATATTAAGATGCATGAGCGATGTCTGCAGTAAAGAAGAAACTTTCCTACGTTTTGGAGAGTGGCAGTGAATAATTGTGGCGAAACTGTATCGCTTTGTCGAATCCCTCTCCTTACGTCGATGGTACTAGTGTTGCAGAACAGCGATATTTTTGGTTGTGAAATCTCTATATAGCTCATCAAGGATCGTTATGCATCGACTAGGGATGCACTGGTTATCCAGAGCCTTAATGACTGCTTTTGTTTCCAATGAATCAAAGACTAATACTCGAAAATTCTAACATTTTTACTGCTTTTTTCGCAGTGTCATAATGTCACGTGTATACCATGGACAATTGTATGGTGAGCAAAAACACGGCCTCAGGCGGAATCAAACCCGCGTTTCGCCATATGTACGAACGCGTGTTCCACCACTACACCACCGAGGCAGATTTGCCTGACGACTCATTGGAAGACTTTCTACGGATTGACGAAAGTGACACAGAGTGATATTTTGTTCTTTCTTGAATTTCGTTGAGTCTTGTGATCGTTTGGTTATGGTCTATGGTACTAATTCCTTTTCAAAACCCTGCTTGTTCGCATGGCTTTCGTTCATTCAGTGCTCTGTGAATCCTCCTTAGGATGACTCGAGTGAAGAGTTCAACACAATGGACATGCAGTGAAAATCTCCCTTTCTGAACAGCGATACGGCCCTGCTGGTTTTCCACTGATTGGGCACCGTGCGCTCTGACAGGTAGCAAGTGAGGAGCCGTGCAAGAGTGCTGATGAAAGCTAGCGGTAGATTCCTCAGGCGTTTATGGTTCAATCGTGTTTGGACCGTGTGTTGTTGTATTCGTCTCCGGCGATAGTACGTGCCGGATTTTTGAAAGGAGAACCGGTGGAAAGGCAGATTTATTCTCTTTCAATTCATACGACGGTATAAGGACTTGCCTGATGAAGGGCCCCAAGTGATAGTCGTGAATGATTTTCTTCATTGCCCTTCTGAAAGCTGCATGTGCCTCGATAGGGCGTCGGAGTGCGATATTCTTGGTCTTGTAATTGGCGAAGCTTCGCTGGGCTTTGCGAATGCTCTTCCCACCTTCTGCAGCTTCTGCCATGATTGCTGCTCGTCTCTCTTTTGGAACTTCTCTTATCGCTCCTCTGCAGCGTTTCGCAAATTCGGACGTAAGGTTTCGTTTGCCTATGGCTTGTGCAGCTCCACGTGGACATATGAATTTGAGTGTTTGGGATGCAAGCGTCTCTTCCTGACTTTAGGACTCCCGATTTTCATATCGATAACGTGAGGATATTCAACGGGGCAATCGTAATCTTTGTCGAAGTTGTCAACTACGATAGCTTCTCAAGAGCCCACTAACGATCTGAATACATATTATACCTTTAATTCGAGTGTTTTATTAAGACTACGTTCAAATTTCTATAGATTTCTTCACTACTGTTTGAGCCATCATGTCATGTGGTCTGGTAATGGGCTCTTGTACATCCCGATACACTTTCTGCGATATTACAGTTTCGTTAGTAGGGCAGAACCCGTCGTCTTTCTATCTTTTTTTAGGCGATCCTCTCGGGAGCATACTCTTTCTACAGGGAGGTATCAAAGACGAATGCTTTAACTGTAAGTCGAGTGAAATTATCACCGATCTTACAACGTTGTACGCTCGATTGCCCTCTGGCTTGGCTCGGCATGTTGTCTCAATTAATAATGAAGAGATCCATTAAAATTTGAACGTGGTCCTAATAAAACACTCGAAATAAAGTAATATAATATGAAAAAAATGCTTAACATGTTAATGCAGTGTTAGCCAAAGCTTCCCACACCTCATTACCATTGTCATTTCTGGAAATTCCATTCTGTGTTGTGAGGACCGGTGCTTAATTGACATTGAAGCTGTGATAACAACTATAAATATATCTAATAGCCAAAAGCAACTCATACCTTTGAACGCTCTTGACTTTGTGACTCTTCCAAACGGAAAAAAGCGACAAAAATTGGTAATAAATTAATATCTGGCTTTTCTCTAAGTGCAGATTCACTATGAGTCTGCTTCACAATGATGCTATAAGACTAATTTAGTCGGCTAACGCTGCAACGCGCTTCGTTTTCTTCAAAGCAAACTGATTCGAGTTGATGCTTTGTAGTCGTCCGTCGTCATTGTAGTCTTTGTCTTCGTTCTCGTTTGATTCGCATCTTTTATGAAGGAACACCGCAATGGAAAGATCACGCGGCACTGTTTATTTGACACAGGACGGTTGTTGTTGGCGGTAAGTTTCTAATGATAATACTTGTTTTTCACTGGACACATCATCCTGCAGTAGAGTGTAATTAATGGCTCGCAAAAGCTTCATAACCAATTTGATTTAAACGAGACTAAAGGCGAAGACTATAACGATGACGAACGAATGTGAATCATTGGATCAAATCAATCGGCTTTGAGCAAACCAAACTCGTAGGCGAATAAATTGGTTTGATAAGCGCGCTCCGTGACGCGGGTTGTTCATCTAAGAATAGATGATCGACAAAACTGAAATATGTGGGCAGCTCTGACCTGAATAGGTTGACGTCACCACAGAAGATCAACTCAGACTTTTTCGATAAGAGACAATAAATGCCCAATGATGGAGTGATGTGGCAAGTTTTAGCGTCAAGGGGGCTCGAACCCATACCTCACTCTATCCGCGAGCGCGCGCGTCAACCCGTTGCACTACTGATGGCCGTTTTGCCCACCACTCTTTCTACGCCACAACTCGTTATCCGTCAACAACCAACCGTCCACGGTCTGGCGTGGGCAGTGATTATGGCTAATGAACCCACTTATGCCAATAGACATTGGGTTTCAGTAATTACGGAATCCAATATCTGTCAGCACAAGTTTTATTTTTGTTGTTTCAGCATAATCATGGCTCCATTTTGAAAAATGAAATACACCTTTCAAATTTTTCTGATTAATGCTATCGAACAGTCATTGAAACTTTAGAAGGCTAGAAAATTGCGTTTTTCCTGAGGGGGTCGAAACAGGGTACGAACAACGGAGAAATGCCAGAAAAACAAACGATTTTCTGTAACAATGCTTTTATAGGATTTTTTTCTGAAAGCCATACGTACGTTTCGACGGTGTTGTTCGCTTCATCAGTGGCCCACGCCTCACACTGAGCCCTACTTTATACCAGTGGTGAGGAGAGGTTGTGGCGATAAAACGTTATACTGTATTATCACCATTTTTATAGTCTATGGATTACGGTTGGCAGTAAATAAGTGGAAATCCAGTCCATTAACTGTTTCTAAACCTCGCTGTATATAGTCTATAAGAATATTCAAAGCCTTTGCGAGGTTGTTGTGTGAGAGCCATGCGGAAGAGAGTTTTTTTTTTTTTTGAAAAGCAAATACATCATTGGAATCAAAGAGATTTGAACTATCGAATGGCTACTAAAAATGTGAGGGAAAAGCTCTGTTCAGCTAGAAATATTTGAATGAGGAACGCAATTGATTCATGGTGTTAGAGCGTAATAGTGAACCCATGGTAAAATATTTTACATCTTTGGAATTCTTGAGATTTGTGCTATTAAGTATTTGTCAACAGTGAGGAAAAAGCAAAAGAAGAATTTTTTTTCAAAGGATCATAAAGAGATGAGTAAGACGAAGATATTGTTCAAAATTTGCAGAACCAAATCTTTTATTTTTTTGGTTGCTACAGTGCAATAAGAGGCTATTTTGAAGAACCAAATGCCACATTAGAATCCTTGAGACTTGAAATATCACTGTTTACTAACAGTCAAAATAAATAGCTTTGTTCAGCAAAGAATGTTTGATTGGAAAATATAATTTTATTTTGCTGTTCTAGCTTAATATTGAAGTCTATTCGAAAATAAAATACACCGCTCAAATATTTTGATTTGAGCTATCGAATGACTGCTAAGACTATGAAAACAACAGGAAATAGATTTTTCTCAAGACCTCCCGACGTCGTGGATAGGAGAATCAAACGCGAACCAAGGGCGACCGTGTGCTTCTTAGAGATGCAGGTGGATCAAAAGGATAAGGTCCCTGCTTTCGCAGCGGCGATTTGACGAAAGTCTTCTCCTACAAGTCAAATCGACCTAAAGAATGCAGTCTAGCAGCAGAGATCTACATGGGATACGGTTAGTAGTCGCCTCCTACAAATAAGCTTCTCCCGTCCCTCCGAGAGAGAGACCGGCAAACTACTCGTGAGTACACAGTCCCCACTGTCAAAGCCTAGCAAGCTATACGCTGGGTATCAAAATGTTAAGAGCAGCAACAAATATGGACCTCATTTACCTGGCCCCAAGGAAGCCCCCACTACGGCAGCGTCGTGTAGGACGAGTGCGGAGAGGCTGCTGAAATCTTAGGGTCAGACTAGGCTGCCAAAATCGAAACGAACTAAAATGACGATCTTTAACTATATTGCACCAACACTTGCATACGAATCCGTTGGAAAAGATCTATCGATGCAAACAAGAAGAATAGGGTCGACGCCACTGGCCTGACTGAAATGAGAACACGTCATCCTTTTCACCTTATTTATAACACCAGAGAAGAAATGTTTCGTGGAAAATGAGATCGCACGCGTATTGGAGGCGTTGGCGTCCTCGTCAAAACCAAATTTGACCGTGAACATCGATTCAGTTGAGCAACTAACAACCCGTATAGGACGACTGCGGTTCTGACGATGTGTATCAATGCCGGCTTTGACCATCTTCATTGCTTACGCACCAACATCAAGCTATGACGAAGACGGAGTCGCAGCGTTCTACATGGTTTTCGAAAATTTCTTCAGAAAAGACAATACGATCTTGAGATTCATTGTTAGAGATTTTAACGGAAATTAGGACCTGAAAAAGCGTCTGGAGAACATCACATGGGGACTCACGGGCTAGAATGGAATGAGAAAGGTGAGAGGCTATCTGGGTTTATCACGATGGCCAAATCCCATTCATGTTAACTCACATTTCCAAAACCTCACTCTAAACTATGGACGTAGGAGTCTCCCAATGGAGATTACCATAACGAAATAGACCACATCTTAGTGAATCGCAGCCTTTGCCTAACCGATCTCTCTGTTGCTCCTAAGTTCTACAATGAATCAGCCTGTCGTCTCTTTCGCGCAACCTTCCGTTTTTGGCGAAGAGGAGAGAAAGTGGCCAGATTCAAATAACGAAGTTCTAGAACTACATTAAACTGGGATGTATTCATGTAATTAGTCGGTTTTTGGGAAGATACCGTTATAGACAACATCAACGAACAATACGACTGCCTCGTTGAATATCTTCACATCAGTGCTATGAAAGCCGCGATTCTCAATGTCACCAAGAAACGCTTGTCTTCGCAAACACTCGAGCTTATACGTCAACGTGAAATCGCACGAGCTACAGGCAACCGAACCCTCACGTCCGGAATTGCGAAACGCTGCAGAGAAACGATAAAAGAAAATCTAAAGAGAGACAAGCAATTGTTATGGCAAAATCTGCAGAAGCTGAAATGAGCATTCGCAAAGCCCAGCGAAGCTTCGCCAATTACAAGACCAAGATGATTGCACTTCGACGCCCTATCGGGGCAGTTACAGCTTCAGGAAAGGCATTGAAGAAAATCATTCACGACTTCTACTCGGGCCCTTCATCAGCCATGTTCTTTTTTACCGTCGTATGAATTGGAAAAGAATAAATCTGCCTTTCCACCGGTCCTCCCTTCCGAAATTCGACACGTGCTATCGCCAAAGACGAATAGAACAACACGCAGTCCAGATACGATTGAACCATAAACGCCTGAGGACTCTATCGCTACCTTTCATCAGCACTCTTGCACGGCTCCTCACTTGCTACCTGTCAGAGCGCACGCGGCCCAATTAGTGGAAAGCCAATAGGGCCGTGTCGCTCTTTGGAAAGGGAGACCTTCGCTGCATGTCCATTGTGTATGAACTCTTCACTCGAGTCACCCTAAACAGGACTGACAGAGCACTGAACGAACGACAGCCATGCGAACAAGCAAGGTTTTGAAAAGGAATTGGTACCATAGACCATAACCACACGATCACAAGACTCAACGAAATTTCATAAAAGCACAAAATACCACTCTATGTCACTTTCATCGTTTGTAGAAAGTCTTTGAATGAGTGGTCAGGCAAATGTGCCTCGGTGGTGTGTGGTGGAGCACACGTTTAGATAGGGCGAAACGCGGGTTCGATTCCCTCCTGAGGCCGTGTTTTTGCTCACCATTCAATTCTCCATGGTATACACGTGACATCATGACACTGCGAATGAAGCAGTAAATTATTAGAATTTTCGAGAATTAGTCTTTGATTCATTGAAAACAAAAGCAGTTATAGAGGCTTTGGATAACCACTGCAGCCCTATTCGATACATAACGATCCTTGATCAGCTCTGTAAAGATTTCACAACCAAAATATCGCTGTTCTGCAACACTATTACCATCGACGTAAAGAGAGGGATTCGACAAAGCGATACAGTTTCGCAATAATTATTCAGTGCCACTCTCGAGATGGTCGGCATTTCAACCATCTTCTCTTAGCTGATGATATCATCCTCATAACATTAAGCATCAGCCAAGTGGAAGAAATGTTGACCGATTTCGACAACAGCTGTGGAAAGATTGACCTTTCGCTGATTCTAACGAAAATGATGTTTATGAGGAACGGACGGGTTTGAAGGCCCCATTCACGCTCAACGAAACAAACTTCTCCGAATGCTTCAGTTACATATATATAGGTCGCAAAATCAATATAATGAACGACCTAACTCCAGAGTTGAGCAGGAGGAAACGAGCGGCTTGAGGAACGTTCTAGAGCGTCAGGATGTAGTGGAAAGAGCAAAGAGCAGCCAACTCCGCACCCACCTTTTCGATTCGACGATTATCCCTGCCCTAACGGCAAACCTGTTCACTACGTAAGCAGGACCAAAGATCACTTGGCGTTATTGAACGCATTTCATCCATTCCGGGGTCGTATTCGTACATACACATTTTTACTCGCCACTCAGTTCTCTTAATTATTTATGAAATATCACAATACTGAGAAAAATGCTGTAAAAACACTAAAAAATTCGAGCATTTAATGCCTCAAAAATCGAGTTTTATTTAGTAGCCTTTTAGGAAAGTTTCTTCTTTACTACAGACATCGCTCGTGCATCTTAATATTGAAAAATTGTTGGAAGTTATCGGCGAAGTGACGCCGCATGCAATGGGCAGCACTACTTTCTAAAGACTTTCATAATCTTCTGATTTTCGTTCCCTACTTTTCACTTTTCGATATCGCCATGAACAAAAAATTTTGAAACTAAATTCCTTATATTGTAATATGCTTCATAGAGCTTCTTCACAAATGACTGAACGCTAGCAGCAGCAAAATTGTATAGTGAATGAATGCATTTTCTTTACACACAAGAAATTTATATGTACAGTATATATGGGGCGGTGTATGTAAAAACATGGTGCCATCAAGGAATGGCGAAAGCTTAGAAATGATTTCGAATCGAGAAGAGAAACCTTCGATTTAATGACGGAAATCGCACTATTCTTATGAATAGCGCTAAGCGTAGCGATTACAACTGCTATCCGCAGAAGGTTAAGTAGCTCTATTTCAGGGTGTTTGAAAATCAATTCTGAAACCTGTCTCATAAAGATTCTACAGCAAACTGAGTTATTAAAACTCCAAATTCATCAGAATTTGAAGTGACTCGTCATTATGGTTGAAAATCAAAAATTAATAGTTATTGAAATCACAAGTTACATATTTTGTGGTTCCTAGCAGTGGTCTAACCGACCACACAAACTGCTGCCTGAGTAGTTCGACATAATTTAATTAAGACAGAATAGCTCCATTTTGAAGTGTTTGAAGATCACATTTTGAAGTTTTTCTCATAAAGATTCTACAGCTAACTGAGCTATTGGTATTTAGAAGTTACTGGAATCAATAGTCACGCATTACTGAGGTTGAAAAATCAAAAAGTAAAACTTACGTATTATTGTGATTGCTAGAAGTGATCTACCTGGACATTCAAACCTGTTACCTAGGTTGTTCGACGTAATATGCCATTGTAAGAGATACTATTTCTATCAGTGTTGGAAATATGTTCAGCTAATGTGGAGAAAACGCTCAGTTCTTGACTAAGCACCAATGGTGTAGCGGTGTCATTGTACCCTCCCAAGGTACAGACCCGGGTTCGACTCCCGGTTGGTGCACCGCTTTTGTTGCCGCTTCTGTAAACAGTATTATTGTTTCTAA
>JAHQIW010002439.1:0-37078 GCA_019055375.1 Parelaphostrongylus tenuis
TTTTCAAAATTTTTTGTTCATGGCGATATCGAAAAGTGAAAAGTAGGGAACGAAAATTAGAAGACAATGAAAGTCTTTAGAAAGTAACGTTGCCCACTGTATGCAATGTCACTTTGCCGATAACTTTCAACAATTTTTTAATATTAAGATGCATGGGCGATGTCTGCAGTAAAGAAGAAACTTTCCTAGAAGACTCCTCAATAAAATTCGATTTTTGAGGCATTAAATGCTCCAATTTTCTAGTGTTTTTACAGCATTTTTCGCAGTGTTATGATATTTCATACATAATTAAGAGAACAGAGTGGCGAGTAAAAATACGTATGGATGAATACGAACCCGGAATGGATGAAACGCGTTCATAATACCAAGTGATCTTTCGTCCTGCTTACGTAGTGAACAGGTTTGCCGTTAGGGCAGGGATAATGGTCGAGTCGAAAAGATGGGTACGGAGTCGGATGCTCTTTGTTCTTTTCACTACATCCTGACGCTTTAAAACGTTCCTCAAGCCGCTCGTTTCCTCCTCTCAACTCTGGAGTTAGGTCGTTCATTATATTTTCAATCTTTCCACAGCTGTTGTCGAAATCGGACAACATTTCTTCCGCCTGGCTGATGCTTGGTGTTATGAGGGCGATATCATCAGATAAGAGAAGATGGTTCAGTTGCCAACCATCAATTTTCACTCCCATATCGTATCATCCTAATGTTCGCATGACGTTTTCGAGACTGGCAGTGAATAATTATGGCGAAACTGTATCGCTTTGTCGAATGCGTCTCCTTACGTCGATGGTAATAGTGTTGCAGAACAGCGATATTTCGGTTGTGAAATCTTTATATAGCTCATCAAAGATCGTTATGTATCGAATAGGGATGCACTGGTTATCCAGAGCCTTTATAACTGCTTTTGTTTCCAATGAATCAAAGACTAATACTCGAAAATTCTAATATTTTTACTGCTTCTTTCGCAGTGTTATGATGTCACGTATATACCATAGAGAATTGAATGGTGAGCAAAAACATGGCCTCAGCCAAGAATCGAACCCGCGTTTCGCCCAATCGAGGAACGCGTGCTCCACCACTACATCACCGAGGCACATTTGCCTGACTACTTATTCAAAGACTTTCTACAAATCGATGAAAGTGAGACAGAGCGGTTCTTTGCATTCTCATGAATTTTCATTGAGTCTTGTGATCGTGTGGTTATGGTCTATGGTGATAATTCCTTCTCAAAACCCTGCTTGTTCGCATGGCTATCGTTCGTTCAGTGCTCTGTCAATCCTGTTTCGGATGACCCGAGTGAAGAGTTTATAGGCAACGGGCAGCAAGCAGATTGAGAGATGATTGCTTTTGTCGTGAAGGTCTTCCAATATAAACAACAGCACGATCTTGCTCGTTTTCTATTGATTTTGAACCTTGCATTCTGACAGGAAGTGAGTGAAGAGCCGAGCCAGGGTGTTAATGAGAACTGGTGGTAGGTTCCTCAAATGTTCTGGTCTAGCCCTGTCCGAACCAGGTGTTGCTCTATTCTCCAACGGCCATATTACGTCGGATTTTTGGAAGAAGAACCGGTGGCATGACAAATTCATACTCTTTCAATACATATTACGGTAGGAGGACATGACTAGCGAAAAGATCTGAGTAGTAATGGTAGATGATTTTTTCCAACGCCCTTCTGGAAGCCGTAAGTGTCCCGTGAGAGCGTCGGATTCCAAGTATCTTGGTCTTGGAGTTGGCGAAGCTTCGCTGTGCTTTGCGAATGCTCTTTCCACCTTTTGCACCTTCTGCCATGATTGTTGCTCGTCTCTCTTTTGGAACCTCTCTTATTCCTCCTCTGCAGTGTTTCCCAAGTTCGGACGTGAGGTTTCGTTTGCCTGTGGCTTGTGCAGCTCCACGTAAACATATCAATTCAAGTGTTTGCGGATGCAAGCGTCTCTTCGTAACGTTAGGACTCCCGGGGCGGAAAGAATGGCGAAAGCTTAGAAATGATAAGGATATGACATATTTTGAGCCATAGCTCTAGTGCTATATAGGCGCCTATTTCGTCCTATTGGGACTCATCAGTAGCACCCTCCCTCGGTTCCGTCGATCCTTTGAGGTGAAACAATCCTCCAAAGGAACCGACGCCGAGTAAAATTAAGCACCCAAAGTAGGATGATGTTATTACCTGACTTTGTGGTGACCGGCAGTCGAGCTTACGGCTTTTAAAATGCAACTATACTTCTGACTAGTCGACTGCTTTTTGCACAGACCCTGCTCAAAATGATTTAATCTGATAAGGATATGACATATTTTGAGCCATAGGTCTAGTGCTATATAGGCGCCTATTTCGTCCTATTGTTGCGTTTTTAAAAGCCGTAAGCTCGACTGCCGGTCACCACAAAGTCAGGTAATAACATCATCCTACTTTGGGTGCTTAATTTTACTCGGCGTCGGTTCCTTTGGAGGATTGTTTCACCTCAAGGATCGACGGAACCGAGGGAGGGTGCTACTGATGAGTCCCAATAGGACGAAATAGGCGCCTATATAGCACTAGAGCTATGGCTCAAAATATGTCATATCCTTATCATTTCTAAGCTTTCGCCATTCTTTCCGCCCCGGGAGTCCTAACGTTACGAAGAGACGCTTGCATCCGCAAACACTTGAATTGGATATGTTTACGTGGAGCTGCACAAGCCACAGGCAAACGAAACCTCACGTCCGAACTTGGGAAACACTGCAGAGGAGGAATAAGAGAGGTTCCAAAAGAGAGACGAGCAACAATCATGGCAGAAGGTGCAAAAGGTGGAAAGAGCATTCGCAAAGCACAGCGAAGCTTCGCCAACTCCAAGACCAAGATACTTGGAATCCGACGCTCTCACGGGACACTTACGGCTTCCAGAAGGGCGTTGGAAAAATCATCTACCATTACTACTCAGATCTTTTCGCTAGTCATGTCCTCCTACCGTAATATGTATTGAAAGAGTATGAATTTGTCATGCCACCGGTTCTTCTTCCAAAAATCCGACGTAATATGGCCGTTGGAGAATAGAGCAACACCTGGTTCGGACAGGGCTAGACCAGAACATTTGAGGAACCTACCACCAGTTCTCATTAACACCCTGGCTCGGCTCTTCACTCACTTCCTGTCAGAATGCAAGGTTCAAAATCAATAGAAAACGAGCAAGATCGTGCTGTTGTTTATATTGGAAGACCTTCACGACAAAAGCAATCATCTCTCAATCTGCTTGCTGCCCGTTGCCTATAAACTCTTCACTCGGGTCATCCGAAACAGGATTGACAGAGCACTGAACGAACGATAGCCATGCGAACAAGCAGGGTTTTGAGAAGGAATTATCACCATAGACCATAACCACACGATCACAAGACTCAATGAAAATTCATGAGAATGCAAAGAACCGCTCTGTCTCACTTTCATCGATTTGTAGAAAGTCTTTGAATAAGTAGTCAGGCAAATGTGCCTCGGTGATGTAGTGGTGGAGCACGCGTTCCTCGATTGGGCGAAACGCGGGTTCGATTCTTGGCTGAGGCCATGTTTTTGCTCACCATTCAATTCTCTATGGTATATACGTGACATCATAACACTGCGAAAGAAGCAGTAAAAATATTAGAATTTTCGAGTATTAGTCTTTGATTCATTGGAAACAAAAGCAGTTATAAAGGCTCTGGATAACCAGTGCATCCCTATTCGATACATAACGATCTTTGATGAGCTATATAAAGATTTCACAACCGAAATATCGCTGTTCTGCAACACTATTACCATCGACGTAAGGAGACGCATTCGACAAAGCGATACAGTTTTCGCCATAATTATTCACTGCCAGTCTCGAAAACGTCATGCGAACATTAGGATGATACGATATGGGAGTGAAAATTGATGGTTGGCAACTGAACCATCTTCTCTTATCTGATGATATCGCCCTCATAACACCAAGCATCAGCCAGGCGGAAGAAATGTTGTTCGATTTCGACAACAGCTGTGGAAAGATTGAAAATATAATGAACGACCTAACTCCAGAGTTGAGAGGAGGAAACGAGCGGCTTGAGGAACGTTTTAAAGCGTCAGGATGTAGTGAAAAGAACAAAGAGCATCCGACTCCGTACCCATCTTTTCGACTCGACCATTATCCCTGCCCTAACGGCAAACCTGTTCACTACGTAAGCAGGACGAAAGATCACTTGGTATTATGAACGCGTTTCATCCATTCCGGGTTCGTATTCATCCATACGTATTTTTACTCGCCACTCTGTTCTCTTAATTATGTATGAAATATCATAACACTGCGAAAAATGCTGTAAAAACACTAGAAAATTGGAGCATTTAATGCCTCAAAAATCGAATTTTATTGAGGAGTCTTCTAGGAAAGTTTCTTCTTTACTGCAGACATCGCCCATGCATCTTAATATTAAAAAATTGTTGAAAGTTATCGGCAAAGTGACATTGCATACAGTGGGCAACGTTACTTTCTAAAGACTTTCATTGTCTTCTAATTTTCGTTCCCTACTTTTCACTTTTCGATATCGCCATGAACAAAAAATTTTGAAAATAAATTCCTTATATTGTAATATGCTTCATAGAACTTCTTCACAAATGACTGAACGCTAGCAGCAGCGCATTTGTATAGTGAACGGATGCTTTTTCTTTACACTGAAGAGTTTTATATGTACAGTATACATGGGGCGGTGTATGTAGAAACATGGTTCCATCAAAGAATGGCGAAAGCTTAGAAATGATTTCGAACCGAAAAGAGAAACTTTCGATTTATTGACGGAAATCGCTCTGTTCTTATGATTAGCGCTAAGCGTAGCGATTACAACTGCTGTCCGCAAAGGATCAAGTAGCTCTATTTTAGGGTGTTTGAAAATCAACTTGTGAAACTTGTCTCATAAAGGTTCTACAGCAGACTGGTTATTAAGATTTGAAATTCACCAGAATTCAAAGTGACTCGTCATTATGGCCGAAAATCAAAAATTAATAGTTACTAAGATCATAAGTTACATATTATTGTGGTTCTTAGCAGTGGTCTAACCGACCACTCAAACTGCTGCCTGAGTAGTTCGACATAATTTAATCAAGATAGAATAGTTCTATTTTGGGGTGTTTTAAGATCACATTTTGAAATTTTTCTCATAAAGATTCTACAGCTAATGAGCTATTGGAAATCAAAACTTACTGGAATCACTAGTCACGCATTACTGAGGTTGAAAAATCAAAAAGTAACGTACCATTGTGATTGCTAGAAGTGATCTACCTGAACAGTCAAACCTGTTACCTAGGTTGTTCGACGTAATATCCCATTGCGAGAGATACAATTTATTTTAGTGTTGGAAATATGTTCAGCAAATGTGGGAAAACGCTCGATTCTCGACCGAGCACCAATGGTGTAGCGGTATCATTGTACCCTCCCAAGGTGCAGACCCGGGTTCGACTCCCGGTTGGTGCACCGTTTTTGTTGCCGCTTTTGTGAACAGTATTATTGTTTTTGAAACAGTTTCTGTGCATCATTTCATACTAGGCATTTCTCCTACTCAAAAAGGAGTAATTTGTAAACCGACACTCCTTCAACTTTGGCATCATTAGTCCATCGTCTATTTGTAATTAATTGAATCAGGAACATGAGGTTGATAGCAATAAATTTATTCAGCTAATGTTTTAACATTTTCACCTCTATTTATGGTCATCAACTTTGAGCCATTGGCTTAATCAACAAAGTATACAACAAAGCAATGGTAAGAGAAACGATGAGACTCTTCCACACTCGAGTGCTAGAATTGTCCGCTATTTAGTCATTTTCGGACTGACCACTTTAATATATAGAAGAAGATACCAACTATACCTCCCATTTTGTAAACTTGTATTGGAGTAGGAGTAATAATTGGTCAATGGCCTCAGTGGTGTAGTCGTATCGCACATTCCCGGAAGACGTGAAACCCGTGTTCATCTCCTACCTGAGTATCAGATTTTCGCATATCACTCAATATTTTCCATATAAATAACATTTTCGAATGAAAGATGCTTCATGAGCAAATTTCCCATACAGAAATTCCATTTGACATTTTGTACTTTTTCCATATTTTTTCAAACATAGAGATGTCAGTGTTTTCAAGAATTTGAGCCTCAAACATTGAGATATGTGGTGATGCCAAATTACCTAGGGTGAAATGTAAGGACTGTTAATATTACTATGGCATTGAATGGGTTCAAAAAGCTGTAATAAATTCTTTTATTTCCTTCTCTGTACTTCGCTCATCGTTTCTTAAGAACAAGAAATTGAACAAGAAACTGCTGAAAATTTCACTTAAAAAGCATATGCCCACAGAGATTGCTGAAATTATTGTGATTTTCACTCAAAAGTATTGGATATTCAACAATTCAACGACCGAAATGCATATTTTTTGTCGGTTTCGCTTAGTAGCCAACTGAGAAAATTAGGATAACTATTCCACTGTCCATCATCGCCTGTGTAGGTTAGAGCTCTCGTCATTGGATTTTACAACGGTTTTAATTAGCTGGCTGAATGTCGTAGCAGTGAAGTTATACATTTGAAGAAGGTTTTGAAGAAAGTTATGATCTGGGGACAACGGATAATACTTAAGCTGAATTTAGTTGCCCGTTGTTCGATATTCCCAGTGTGGTTTTACAACACAGCATTTTGGATATAAAAAGTCATGGGATGTCATGAGTGTTCAGAAGAGATGCAAGTAAGAAACTAGTTGTCTGGGGGAACTGAAAAGTTCGTTACTTTTGTAATTTTCATAAGCTCTTAGAAGTTCCCTTTGACACTTTTAACCGCTTTTCTTTCCAAATGATGACGTCTTTTGTGTGAAGACATAGTTAATTGTTCCCAAGACCGACTGTCTATTAACCTCGGCATGCTTCAGTACAATTCCTTATAGTCTTCTTTAAGCCAAACACGAGTTGTTACAATAAACTTTATTTGACAGCTGACGTTTCGGCAGTTCGCCTTCTTCAGAGCCTGGAAAGATCAAATTGTCCGCAATCCAATAAGCCAAACACCTCCTATACTCCCTTAGAAAAAATCACCAGACCGAGATTTCCATCGCATCAAGCACAAAATCAACTCTCAACGTACTCACCGCTTTTTATATGTGTTGCACCGAACGATTCAGATGGAGACTACCGGAAGGAGATCACACAGGCTCGTAATGCACCTTACCCATCAAAATAACAGTCTTAAATACTGACTCAAATCACGTGTGATAACAAGGCATTCCTCCCTGCGCTTCATAGTTGGATTGGTGGTATTGATCCAAAGTGCTTCAAAAAGTTTTCGCGCTGATGTTTTTGTTCCTGCGCAAGGATGGTGACTTCGATCTCAAAATCAACTCCGTCGTGTTTCTGTTCCCCATGCTTCTCTAGCGGGGTGTTTCGTCTATAAAGACGCTTGTCAGCTAGGTGTTCTTCTATGTGGGCATAGAGCGCCCTACCCGTTTCGCTAATATTTTTATCGCTACACGCTTTGCAAGAGATTAGGTAGACTGTACCTACGCTCATGCAATCACCGTCTCTGCCGTTAGGACATATTTTACAATCTTTCATTATACAGAGACAGTCGAATAAGCGATTGCAAACTAGTTGGCGTTTTAGAGTATTCGGTGATATTTCAATAAGAGCCACCGATTGCTCTAAACCCGCCCTTTTCAAACAGCGTTTTACAGCTGTACTAATCTCATTTGAAAAGAACGGGAGGATGAACGGGATTTTCCTTTAATTCAAGTATTCGTTCGGAGGCGTACTATTTCCTTTAAACCTAAGCCGAGGGGCTACAAATTCGTATCCATTAGAAGTGGCTATTTCCCGAGCCAATTTTACGGATTCTACTCCCTGCTCCTCCCCAGTACATACGTTGGCTGCTGTTCGAAACATGTTCTTTACTAGCGCCTTTATCGTATGTGAGGGGCGAGAAGAGAGATAGTGAACCAAAATATTCTTACTACTTGGCTTCCGATACCATTTTGTGATGTAGCCGCTCTCTCTTAAGCTTATTTGCACGTTCTAGAATGGGAGCCGATCGTCTTTTGGTATCTCACGGGTGAATTTTATATACTCTGACTATTCATTCAACAATCTAAAGCAATTATCTAGCTCCTCTTGAGTAGAACAGATAACCAAACAGTCATCTATATACCTACAGTAGAGTAATGACCGGTGATCCATCAATGGTGCTTCCACTTTCGACATAAATGCAATCGCTAGGCTAGGTGCCAGCCGCTGCCCCATTGCCAGACCTCTGATTTGTGCGAAATAATTCTCGGACCATCTGAAGATTGAGCAGTTCAGGCACTTTTTTAGTAGGACCATGAACTGCTCATTCGAAAAGCCATACATGTTTACAGCTACCTGGTGTTCTATCAGAGGCTCATGTGTGGCTTGCAATGCAGAGTCATTCGATACGTTGGTGTATTGAGCAGTGACGTCGCTGTTCGGGTTCGCGTTACGTAGACGATCCAGGAACATCTGAGTGTTCGTCAGATGGGCTGGAATGTATCCTAGCAACTGGGATGTTATTAACGTTAAGAACCATGCTATCCTATCCGTCAGTCCGCCTACACTGAACTGCCGAAACGTCAGGTGTCAAACAAAGTTTATTATAACACCTTGTGTTTCACTTAAAGAAGAATATAAGAAATAGTTAGTTGTGTTTAATTATGAATCACGTCAGCTTTTGAGGTTATTTTCACCGGCTTTACATAAATCTAAATGTAAGTTCATCATCTCTATTTCAGAAGTAATAGATGCAGGTCTCTGGTACTGCTCGAAATATAAGAATTGAGGACCATTGTCGAACGTGCAGCCAACGCACACTGTATAGTCAAGCCGTTCCGGCTTTGTTTTATGGTACTAATGGTCATTATATCCCTGTGCGGACGGCGCCATTTTCGCTAGCGGCAGTCCGGGCGACAAGCAAAGTTTTATTACCAACTTTTAGTGATTCAGTGATTGAACCGTATTTGGATGAAGTTTATGATACCAGTGAAGCTTGAGTCAAAACATTATCTATTTTATCCTGAATGGACATATCGTCTTATAGGATCCTAATATTTCTAAATAGGTGCTTTGATCCAAAGATGTGTTATGCATGTCTCGCAGTTTAACAATAATCTTTACAGCGAAATATAATTCGCCGGATGCTCAAGTTACTACGAGCTTGTCACAGAAGCTTATTTGTTGGCGTTTCAGCGTCATGGCCGCAGAGGGTTTCATCAAATATATGTTTCTTGTCAGTTACTGTAATTGTGTTTAATTCCATGGGTACCAGTCGAAGTCCATCACTGACAAGCCACATGACAAGCTGAACTTTGACGAGAGTTGATCTGACTTATCTTTTGATTAGATCGGAAGAAATTAAAGGTGGCAAGAAAATCGAACATCTGATATTTGTAACTCTACAGCGCTTGGTGAACACCGCATAAGAAACCTTAAAGTTAAGATTTCTTGGGTTTACGGTTGAAAATGATCTGCAGTGCAGGTGTTACCCGTAGGATACACATAAAAAATATCGGATTGAACTAAATGTTAGTGTTCACTCGTTGTTATGATTATTAAAAAAATAATTAGGCCATATTTTCACGTTTGAAAGCTGAAATTCTCTATTACTCCAAACATTGGGGATCATCGGTGACTGTTTTTTCTCCGGATTTAGTTGAAAACACCTCACCAAATGTGTGATCAGATTTTGTGGTATAAGTGAAGCCACTCCCCGATTCTAGTGTTTTGACTCGGGCTGCCATCGCTTGATCAGTTTGTCACTCTGCATTAAAGCGTCAAAGCTATTTAACCACATTTAGCAAGCACTCGCTCACATGGTGTTCTGTCGCCTTAGATACCATTTGATTTTTGCACTCCAATGCAAACGACCATCTGTGTGTAGATCAACGACTCCGAGTAACGCGATTTTAGTAAAGACGATGTTGCGAAACGCTGGCTGAATAGAACTATTTATCAGCTACGTGCTAGTCTAATGCCCATTTGTAGTGATGCTACGATAATCATTCAGTCATTTATAATGAGTTCAATAGAGTCCTTTGCATGGCACACCCTACGCGGATTGATCAGTCTCGAATGCTTTATCCTCTATTTCTTCTCTCGCCCTTGAATCTCCGATTGTAAAACTATTCTGTATCCTGAATTATGAGATGTGTTTGTTCCTTGGGCTAATCGTGCTTAAACATGCACAAGGAACATAAAGTGATGCATGCTCAGTGAACAAAACGATTGTCCCGAACCAAGATCGAACTGGTGACCTTTAGATCTTCAGCCTAACGTTCTCCCAACTGAGCTATCGAGGCTCATTCGTGATCTTACTAGAAGTGTTGAACAGGAGGAGAACAAGGATCTTAGTGAAGTGATGGTAACATAAGGCCATCTAGGGTGAAACATGGGTTCAACTTTCTTTTGATGTCGAATGTTTGCATATCACTCAGCATCCTCGCATACGTAATAATAACAATATAATAGTGCTAATAAAGCAGTTAAATAAAAAATTTATTCTGATCAAAAGCATCCAGTAGTTGTCAGCGTAACTGGATCTAAAGGTAACACTCTCTATTATTGGGAAAATATTATAGCAGTTAGGGCAATGGGAAAAATATTGAGTATAAAAAAGACTATATGAATACATGGTTATTCAAAAACAGTTCGGTGATTCAGTTACGCTTTGAAGTATTCAAAATTGTTTCTTTTGCTCGGCATTTACGGCGCCTTTACAGTTGCGGTAACAGTACGTTCGACGGTTTTCTCCCAATCATACGGGTCCTTGATGTCGCCTCCTGCTGATTTCGCTCCCTATAAAACTACAGTCACTCATAAAATGTAAAAACACTATGTTTCCAGTTTTGTTAGTATTTCATAAAAAGTGCGGTGGAGCGGAGCAGTGACGGAGATGCCATCTTCAAAAGCACAATACTAGGTTCAATCATGGTCTCGATTCATTAGAACTTCTATTTCGTTGGTTATTCGCATTATGGGTGGGAAGAAGAAATAGAATGCAGGAATGCCTAGATCTGCACAGTAGGTCGGAAAGGGTCGGTAAAAAATTTGAAGAAAAATTCTCTGAAGTTTGACTATCTTATTCTTTGTATGCTGCTGTTCTACGTGGTTGATTGATTTCACTTAACTCTACCTTACGGTATGATAACTAGAATTTTATGAAGAAACGCTTTGCTTAATTTGAGCATTCATTCAATTTTATGTACCTCACTTATTCTGAAATTGGACCGGCCCGTCTTCACTGATAGCAAGATTTCGCCACAGTTTCTATTCGCATCTCTCTACCGCATTTGTTCTCTATAGCGGTGTCTATTACGAACATGAAGAAGTGCTCAAGACCTATTTCATGATCTGAAGCTCATTGATATCTCCGGATGCGGGTGATTGACGTTAGCCAGAAGCACGTGCGGCCATCCTTTAGTGTTCCAAGAAGGCGCTCACATTCTTTTAAAGACCACTCCATTCTTCTTCTCCTCCAAATGTTTCGTGTATCACACTTATCTTAATTGCGCCATGTCAGCTCTATTAAATGTAGGCTATAGATCTTCAAATGACTAGGTTTGACGGCGTATCAGTGTATTTATTCCCACAAAAGAATCTGGTTTCAATGCGCCAGCCCCTGGAAGATAGATAATTTGGTATGCTTGAGGTACAGTGTCAAACCATAATCATGTGGGTACTACCGAGCACCTCTAGTCACTGCGCTATACTTCTCCATGTTGAAGAAATAGATAGGGATAAAATTTTAGTCAATGACTCCATACTAGATTAATAGTGAAAACTATAATCGAACTGATATTTTTCGAACCTGTTCTGATAATATGTAGATAAAGTCGTAGTCGACGTGGGCATGATACTTTAACCCGTCAGTGTAATCGAGCATTTTGCCAAGTTCTTCTTTACATCGTACACCACCGAGAGCAGCATCCTAAAGTATTGCGTTTGGTCATACAATTCTGAAAAATGATTACGACAACGAATTTGGCCATGATGATGGAGACAATGATTGTGATAGCACTAGTAAGGATAACAACGAAAAATTAACCAAAAAGCGTCCGTTTTCGCCCTTTAAAAGCACAGCTGTGATCAGTCAGTGCAGTCGACTATTTTGACACTTCGCTTTAGAACAGTATGATCAGACTACGCGTTTCCAGCCTTTTATGAAGTTTTTTATGTGTACTTACACTGTGAAAGGCACGTGTTTAAGCCTTCCAGCCTCGTCAGTGGCACGGTGCCTTTTCGTTCAGTCAATTCCTCGGGGATCTACCTCCGTATAGAGGAAGAGGCAATCAAGCACTCAACGTAAAAATCACTATAAGGTTTTTTTTCCAGTGTCTGACTGTCGAATACATGCATATGACTGTTACGTGGGCATATGTAATAAACAATGCAATCGATTGTTCTGAGACCTTGCTCGAGAACAATATAATCTGAAAAGAGATCCCTGAAAAGCTGACTGAACGAAAAGGCACCGTGCAACTGACTAGGCCAGAAGGCCGAAACTCGTAATCTGCACTGTATAAGTGCCTATACAGACCTCATAAAAAGCTCATATGTATTGTTTGATTACATTGTTCTTAAACGAGATCTCAGAATAGTCGATTGCATCAACTAACAATCAATTACATATGTCTAGATAATAGACATACCCATGCATACGATAATTAAACACTTTGAAAGAACATCACTATGATTGTTTCACAGTACGTTGAATGTAAAAAGTTTGTTGTCGCTTCCTCTATACAGGGTAGATTCCCGAGTAACTGATTGAACGAAAAGGCATCATGCAAGAATTTTGATCTTTTGATGATACTAACGCAGGCCCCATGTTAATCAATAAATGCCTTAAACATGACAAGTAAGTAATTATGATGGAATTATTTTAAAGCCACGGACCTCCCTCTTTGAGGGATCCCGCCCGGTTAGTCGCGAGGGCACGTGGCGCGTCCCCAGGTGGTGGATAGGGGAATAAAACGCGAACCAAAAGCGACCGTGTGCTTCCCAGAGACGCAGGTGGATTCAGGGGACGAGCTCCCTGCTTCTGCAGTGCCGACTTGACAAAACTCTATTTCTACGAGTCAAGTCGGCCAAAAGCCTGCAATCAAGCGGCTGGGAAGTACATGGGAGGCGGTTAGGAGTCGCCTCCAACAAATAAGCTCCTCCCGCTCCTCCGAGAGAGACTGGCAAGCTACTCGTGAGTACCCAGCCCCCACGTTTAGAGCCTGGCAAGCTACACGTTGGGTATCAAAAATGCCAAAAACAGTAACAAATATGGGCCTCATTCCCCTGACCCCGAAAGAGCCCCTGGTACGGCAGCGCCAGTTAGGACGAGTACGGAGAGGCTGCTAAAATCTCAGGGCCGAACTAGGCTGCCAAGATCGAAACGGACTAAAATGACGATCTGTACCTACAATGCAAGAACCCTTGCTCAACAATCCGCTGTAGAAGATCTGTTGATTCAAGCAAGAAGAATAAGGTACGACGTCATTGGCCTGGCTGAGACGAGAAGGCGCCATCCTTTTCACGCTGTCTATGACACCGGAGAAGAACTGTTCCTTGGAACATGCGATCGCAGAGGTGTCGGTGGCGTTGGCGTCCTCGTCAAATCGAATTTGACCGTGAACATTGATTCGTTCGAACAACTAACAACCCGCATCGGACGATTACGGTTGAAACGATGTGGTTCTATGCCGGCTTTGACCATCTTCGTTGCTTACGCACCAACATCAAGCTATGACGAAGACGAAGTCGAAGCGTTCTATATGGACCTCGAAAAATTCTTCAGAGAAGATCATACATTCTTCAAGGTCATTGTCGGAGATTTTAACGCAAAAATTGGACCTAGAAGAACGTCTGAAGAACGTCACATAGGGACCCACGGACTAGAATGGAATGAACAGGGTGAGAGGCTATCCGAGTTTATCATGACGACCCAAACCATCCATGGTAACTCGCAATTCCAAAAGCCTCTCTCTCAGCGATGGACGTGGGAGTCTCCCAATGGAGAGTACCATAACGAAATAGATCACATCATAGTAAATCGAAGGTTTTGCCTGACCGACGTCGCTGTTGTTCCCAAGTTCTACACGGGATCAGACCATCGTCTCCTTCGCGCAACGTTCCGATTTTCGAGGAGAGGAGAGAAAGCCGCTAAATTCAAACAACGAAGTCCCAGAACTACCATAAACTGGGATGTATTCAAATCATTAGTCGGCTCTTGGGAAGATACCGTTGTCGACAACATCGACGAAGAATACGATCGACTCGTTGAATATCTTCACGTTGGCGCTAAAAAAGCCGAAAGTCCTAAGGTCACGAAGAGACGCTTGTCTCCGCAGACACTCGAGCTGATACGTCAACGTGGAATCGCACGAGCCGCAGGCAACCGAAACCTTACGTCCGAACTTGCGAAACGATGCAGAGAAGCGATAAAAGAAGACCTTAAAGAGAGAAGAGCAGCAGTTATGGCAGAAGCTGCAGAAGCTGGGAAGAGCATTCGCAAAGCCCAGCGAGGCTTCGCCAACTATAAGACCAAGATGATTGCACTCCGATACCCTGACGGGACACTTACAGCTTCCAGAAGGGCTATGGAGAAAATCATCCACCAGTACTACTCGGATCTCTTCGCTAGCCATGTTCTCTTACCGTCATATAAATTGAAAGAGGACGAATATGTCGTTCCACCGGTCCTTCCTTCCGAAATCCGACATGCTATATCGTCGGTGAAAAACAGAACAACACCCGGTCCAGACAGGATTAGACCAGAACACCTGAAGAACCTGCCGCCAGTTCTCATCAACACCCTGGCTCGGCTCTTCACTCGCTACCTGTCAGAATGCAAGGTCCCTATTCAATGGAAAACCAGCAAGACCGTATTGTTGTTCAAAAAGGGAGACCTTCACGACATAGGCAATTATCGCCCAATCTGCTTGCTGTCCGTTGTCTATAAACTCTTTACTCGAGTCATCCTGAACAGGATTGACAGAACACTGGACGAAGGACAGCCATGCGAACAAGCAGGGTTCAGAAAAGGATTTAGTACCATGGACCACATCCACACGATCACAAGACTCATTGAAGTTTCGCGAGAGTACAAACAACCACTCTGTCTCACTTTTATCGATCTGAAAAAAGCCTTTGATTCAGTGGAAACAGAAGCGGTTATAGAGGCTCTGGATAACCAGGGCGTCCCTACTCGGTACATAATGATCCTTCGTGAGCTTTATAAAGATTTCACGACCAGAATATCTCCATTCTACAACAATATCACCATTGACGTAAGAAGAGGGGTTCGACAAGGCGATACAATATCGCCAAAACTATTCACTGCCACCCTACAAAACGTCATGCGAACATTAGAATGGGACGAAATGGGAGTGAAAATTGACGGTCGACAATTAAACCATCTTCGCTTTGCTGACGATATCGTTCTCATAACACCAAACATCAGCCAAGCGGAACGAATGTTGACTGATTTCGATAACGCCTGTGGAAAGATCGGTCTTCAACTGAATCTAACGAAAACAATGTTCATGAGGAACGGATGGGTTTCTAATGCCCCATTCACGCTCAACGGAACGACAATTTCCGAATGCTCCAGTTACATCTATCTAGGTCGTGAAATCAACATGATGAACGACCTAGCCCCAGAGTTGAGCAGGAGGAAACGAGCGGCTTGGGGAACGTTTAAGAGCATCGAAGATGTAGTGAAGAGGACAAAGAACATCCGACTCCGTGCCCACCTTTTCGACTCGACAATTATCCCTGCCCTAACGTATGCAGCAGAAACCTGGTCGCTACGTAAGCAGGATGAAAGATCACTTGCCGTTATCGAACGCGCAGTCGAAAGGTCGATGCTAGGAGTATCTCGTATTTCGCAAATGAGACAAAGGATCCGAACTTCCGACCTACGTCAACGATCGAAAATCAGAGACGCCGTTCTACACGCCAGGATATCGAAAATAAGGTGGGCCGGACACGTGATGCGCTTCAACGACAACCGATGGACGAGAGCCGTTACCGACTGGATTCCTCGGGACGTCAAGCGCTCTAAAGGAAGACCACTGACCCGTTGGTCCGATTTCTTCACGAAAGCGATGGAAGAAAGATATGATGCTCAGCGAATTCCTAGAGCAAGGAGGACCCACTGGGCTACTCTTGCACGCGATAGGGAAAAATGGAAGAGTTGCTGGTACCCGCTCGAGTCACTCGACGATCAACGGGACGACAGGTGATACAGGTGATATTTTAAAGACTTTCTGAGCACACGCAATTCTGACATTCGTGCTTCCAGTTCCCTGAAAGTGATCGATCCGCACTTACCCTTTTTTCAGCACGCATTTGCTCCTTTACTTTTAGCACATCATTCATCTCATTTTTGGATTTCCATAGTAATCGGGTAAAATCAGGTTTTATATAGAACTTTATGAGGCGTAATGACTAACAATGTTAACACTTCTTTGTCCGTTTATTTGCTTCATTTCTTCTTAACTTTCCATTTTCTTCGTTTTTTTTGTCATCATTATTTCATCGTATCACCATAGACAGTACACGTTTCCCATTTTCAAAACGTATCGCTCAGGTATCTTCTAAGGAAATTACACAAAACACAGAATCACTGGACTTCGGAGGCTAAAAATGTCGCCACTGATCCTTGCGGAAGTGCAATCCTGCTATGAAAAACCTCCAATTCATGTTAGTCTATGACTGGATCGTGTCGAGCCATTGGGGGAAGCTTTGTGGCCGCCCATATTTGACTACAGGGTGGCAAAATTGCTAAACCACCTAAACATCGGTTAAATGCCTGCTATAGCTGTATCTCTTTTATTCAAAAGAAATAATAACAAAATTTAAATCAAATTAAATTACACTCAGTGATACACTAGAATTTTTCAAACATGGGCGTTCTTTTCACCGAATTTATTAATATAGAAACCTTTTAGTGATATTCTATTATTTCGATGATAATGTTCCATCAAAATCTCAAATTATCTAGTAAATTCTGCTAGTTCCATTGCGAAGCATTCGGATAAAAGTTTGCGGAGTGGAGCGAAACCATTGATTACAGTAACTGAGTGAGACGCTTCGCCGCCGTTGTGCCACGTTTTGCAACACTCCGCCCCCCAAAGAGTCAGGACATAACTTCACTTATGAAAAGCAGTGAAACAGAAAATTTGTTCAGATAGTTTATGCATAGTGGATACTTTGTCATATATGTCCATGATTTATCCAAGTACTTCCTAGCTACTATTCAACTGTTTCTGCTGATTTCTTACTTACTAGTTTGACTTATATTTCTTTGCTACAATCTCTTTCATAAAGTATGATGAAGAATGATGAATTTCAAAAATTCTGTCGAAGAATAAACCTCGTGATGTAGCTATATCTAGCATCAGGTAAAACCATGATTCACAATCATCTTTCGGACCCATCTCAACATTTCTGTGACAGGCCATGGAAGCGAATCGAATCCTTCCCTTAATAAATAGGATGTCCAGTAGTTTGTTCTTAGGTGAAATGTTAAATTGAAAAGTCAAAATCCACTTGTGTGGTGAAGATAGGTTGAGACTGAGGTGAGATTAACACTGAGATAAGGCAGCTTATGAAGCAAAGGCGTAAAGTTTTTTGAAACCGTAAATATATATTATTAGATTTACTTCTCTTTAACAAACGATAAGTCTTCGCCTTTTTTTTTGCTTAGAGCAAGAATTATATCAGTGGGATTTTGATGACTTTTAACTAACACTTCGTCGTTACTTACCATTCTCAGATTACATAAGTTCCCTACTACTACTCTTCATGTGATTTTAGAAACTTCATAAACATACGGTTGATTTGGAGAGTAACGCGAACCGTGATACAGAATGTTTTATGAATTGTCTTTACCTTTATGAAGCAACAGTTCGCTGTTTCTTTCATATCAAGGCAAACATTGAGTACAGGTGTCGTAACTTCATTGGTCAGATTCTATGATGGCGGAAATTGAAGGTCAACTCAAGCAGATACCTTGAATCGAACGCTTTATCGTGGTGCTCTTAGCTCGCCTTTCACATTCGTGATCTTTCTTGCGATTCCAAAATCAAGTATATGCACCTAAAGTTTTTTACTTAACTTCTTGAATTCATTTTTTGCTTGAGGTCCTGCAGCGACTTTACGGTTCCATTGATTATCAAATAAATCCATGATTTCGATATTCATAGTGCCAACCGATCTTCAAGGAATTAAATTTAGTTGTCTTGGAAGATGTTCCTGATAGTTTCTTATATCCAGTGATTAATGGAATTCATGTAATGCTTTCGGATCGGCTAATTTCTCGTGTTTTTTCCGAGGGCAAAACCACGAGCGTTACTTTACAGAAGGATATCACTTGAGTGAAAACTGATCCTCAAAAAAGCAGAGATGATCTAACCAGCCTGTTGAGAAACAAACAAAACACTTTATGTATTGTTACTACCTTCATCACTGTAGTGCAATATAAACTCTTACCACTCTTTTCTTGTCTCCTAAACCACATGCGTAGTTGGTCGGCTTCAAATCACGGTGTATAAAACCGTGCTTGTGTAAAACTTCACATGCCTCTGGACATTGTGTGCCTGCACCCATACTAGTAGGCACTGTGAACACCTGGGAGACAAAAACATCTATGCGAAATCTACGATGACGGCGATAAATGTAAGCTCACGTACTTGGTTTGGACGTGGTGCTTTTAGATCGGCAAGACTTTTACCGACCAACTCCAGGACCAGAAAGAAGAAACGTATCTTTTTTGCCTCGATCGATGATTGATGTGAAATGTAACTGTTTTCGTCGACCCGCTACGAGTTTAAGAATTGTAATCTGGAATAGGACACAACACTAATAGCTTTACATTGAGCACTTGATTAATACGTCTTCACTACGGTTTATTAGTCAGATACGATTAATTCACGGAAACTCTGGAAAAGTCTCAGTTAGAATAATTCTAGAACGTCACCGCCCAGTCGCCGATATGTGAGAAGCTTTATGCACAATAGCTGTAATTTGTTAACATAATTTCCTGTAAACTGAGAGAGTTGACAGAACTCAATATTTCAGTCTTATCAGCCACTAGTAGAATGCCAGATAACTTATTTATAGGACCCGTTATGCTATACAGAACGCCCCAGCCAAACTGTCCTTTAGACTGCAAGGAGAAGCGCTTAATCTATATTCTATCACGTTTCAAAAAGAACGTTATAGACGATTTGAATGCTAGAAGAACTGAGTTCTGCGCAGTGAAAACGCACTGTAATACGGATGAGTTAAGTTGCTAAAGAGGGCATCACATTTATCGTGAAGATTACAGTAGTTCCTGCATTGATTCGCTTCCTTGCATTCATGTTCCATAAAACTTGGAAATCTTTCATTTCGAGTGTTTTCTTAAGACCACAGCTCAAATTTCAATATGCCTGATAATCATTATTTGAGCCACGCATGTCAGTGGTCTGTCAATGAGGGCTGACTTATAGAGCCCGATACACGTGTTTCGATCTTGCGATCTCGTCAGTCGGGCGGTTACCCTTTCTCGTCTTCTGCTAATCTCTGTGGGGTGCTCCAGTCCCCACAATAAGAGTTAGCGACGACGTACGTTTTACACTCTATGTTCAGTGAAGATCTCACCAAACACAGAGTTTTGTACACTCGAATGCTCGTGGCTAGTATGTTTAATATAACATATCTTTCATTTCGAGTGTTTTCTTAAGATATGTTATATTAAACATACTAGCCACGAGCATTCGAGTGTACAAAACTCTGTGTTTGGTGAGTTCTTCACTGAACATAGAGTGTAAAACGTACGTCGTCGCTAACTCTTATTGTGGGGACTGGAGCACCCCATAGAGATTAGCAAAAGACGAGAAAGGGTAACTGCCCGACTGACGAGATCGCAAGATCGAAACATTTGTATCGGGCTCTATAAGTCAGCCCTCATTGACAGACCACTGACATGCGTGGCTCAAATAATGATTATCAGGCATATTAAAACTTGGAAAGTTCACGTGGTGCTCTGAGTGTTGCAATCGAACTTCGTTTTCACTATATGAATATCCGGAGATACAAATCAATATCACTATTCAACGTATGAGCCATTATTCTGAAAACATTTCTTCGACCTCGTGCAGAATTTTCCAACTTTCTATTGGTACCAAATTTCTCTATACCTACCGCTTCATGGCTGCTCAACGAAGTAATTCGCTGCTTTACAAGCACGTATATGAACGTGATGCTTAGACCGCTTTCGGGAACATTAGTTGTGCGAGGGGTCAAGGATTTGTGTTAAGGCAAACAACTTTGAATTTTTTGTTGAATTTCGCGCTGGATACGCCAACTTAAAGGACTAGCCGCGCTCCGAACCTCCCACGCCAATTGACCAGGAGGTCGTCAGTGAGGCCGGTGAAGAATAATCGACTTAGATTATCGAGATGTTAGCCAAAGATTTTGACTATGATCATGTAACAATCATCAGAATAATAAAAGAAGCAAGCTTGGGCACGCTTTTGATTGATAAATTTTGTGTTTATTGCTCTGGGGCCATAATTTATGAGAACACCTAGAAGTCTTGACGGCACAAAAGTGTCAAAGGGGCGTATCTTTTTCCACAACAAAACTTTTCTATGAATCAAAAGCACGGTAAGGTTTATAGAAGATCCTTTAAAGTGCACAAGATAAGGATAGCAGGGAATCTCTCCCAAAGCGCAAGGAAAACTAAATCACTCAAGAATAAGGGTGGAGCTACACAAAATTTGAAAAGTGACCTCTATGTCATCTATAAGCTTCACGGCAAGCGAAGCAAAAGAGCGGAGGTTGCCCAGTGCGCAGAAAATACGGAAATAGGTATCGTCGGAAAAGTGCTGAAGATATTGACCCATGGGTTATCGCAGTTTTCCAGTATTGTTGAGAATTAATCCTGCTCTCTAGCTATCTCCAACGATTTGGATGTTTATCGATGAATCAACTTCGTGTTATCTTTCATGAAAACTAACATGAAAACTTCCTTGGTGGAAAAAACTGCTCAATCGTAAAGCGACTCACTTCCATTTTCAATTTGGAACGCCGGCGTTGTTCTATTTTTTTTCTCGACTTTCATTGCGTACTCTTTTCTCGCATCTTTTTGATCATGGACTCTGAACGTATTAAGCTAAATCACTTTTCTAAAATTCCACAAATATATACTAATTACTTGTATACGGCGCCGAATCCTCCCTCACCGAGTAGATTGACGACGACATGGTTCGTTTTGCTGGACTCGATTACTGTTCCCTAAACGGATTGGACCCAGTTGGTTAAGCATCGACTCCTATGAGTCATAATGATAAGATACCAACCGTTTGATGCCAAGATCGCCTTCCTCCTCCTCGATCAAATGTGATTCGACTAACAATGCTCGTTCACACTTTGAACATGTTTTTCTAGTGGGGAGAGCCATAACAAGTGAATGATAGTGATAGTGGAATGATTTCAGCATTTATCTCTCTCACTACTTAAAAACATTTCTCTCATAACATTTTTTGTTCACTCCTCCTCAGTGCGGTCGACCATTTCAGCGGGATTGGAATTGTATCTGAGCATTGCGGAATGAGGAGGGATCCTCAATCCGCAAGATTGTTTACCATTTATAGCTAAACAGAACGTATTCTGCAACTTGAAATTTGATGATTTGTTTCAGTGCTATCAACGAAATCCTTGACGAAATCGATGGTTTGCGTCCTAATTGGGCGAGCTTTCCGTTCATTATTCGACTTACTTGCCACTGTCTTCCTCATCAACATTCACCGCACTTTCATGATGCCATCCTTCTACGGATGAGATTAACAACATTCTTAAAATCTATTTAATACATTATATGCATCAGCACAAAGGAATGTGTTTTGCCGATTGTGCGTATCTTTTGGGATGCGCCTGTCGAGTGACAATTGGCTTTAATGATACCATTTCAGTTTGTGACAATATTTATGTGTATTTACGCTCATTATTATATTGGCAACATCGGCCTCACATTGTTCTCTCATTTGAACTGAAAGTGATGTTAAATAGCATACAGACGCCTTTGAGTGTAATGTTTTTTTCATCCGATCTAATTCATAAGCAGTATGTGAAGTACACGAGCGATACAGCAAGGTGTTTCGTAGGGAGTTAGCCTTTTAGCAGATGTTGTTGTCTTATGTTTTAGGAAAATGTCAAGACTCAGAATTGTTAAAAGCTGCATGATCTTGAGGCAGCGAAGACTGCATCGTATTGATTTCTTTCCATATAGTTATGTAAAATTCTCCCACAAAAGAACGTAATGTTGGGTTATCGCGTAATTTTTTCCTCACTATTGTATTGTTCAATGCTCTTCTATTTCAAAACTCCAAAAGGCTGCGGTATGTTGAGGCCTGACTAGTGATTTGAAGACAGTTGCTTGTGACCGTAGCACCATCTCTCGTCATCTAGATAAAATCGCCTATCGCAAATTGACGTCTCGACGGACACCTCATGCACTTACCGCCCACACCATTTTTTGCTCTCTCTTCTCGATTGGAAAATTTGCTTGCCACAATGAGAAACTGGCTGGACCACGACACTACATCCACCGTATAGCCTTGATACTGCTCCATCAGATTATCATCTCATCCGAGTCTTGAAGCATACATGCGTTACCAATCTCCACCGAGCAGATGGTTTCATTTCACCGATCATGATGGTGATTACATTATTGAATATTTAATTTTTCTTATTCAAATAGCAACTAAATCAACAAAACTACCGAGATACGAAAGAAATTGTTAGACAACCCAATACACTCATAGTTCAATAAAGCGGATAGAAGGAAGACTGAGAATGAATTTACATACAGAGAGATGGAGCACTAATATTGATAAAGAAAACATAAGATCTTCAAAGTGCCAGGCCCTTACGAAATGTCTCAAGAAGA
The DNA here is from genome assembly GCA_019055375.1 of Parelaphostrongylus tenuis. Taxonomy (NCBI): domain Eukaryota; kingdom Metazoa; phylum Nematoda; class Chromadorea; order Rhabditida; family Metastrongylidae; genus Parelaphostrongylus; species Parelaphostrongylus tenuis. The sequence continues at coordinate 22,938 of JAHQIW010002439.1, forward strand.
ATTGAAAAGTTGAGAAGCCTATGGAAGACGGAAAGGTTGAATGATGATAATCTTCTAAGGTCGTTCAAGTTCATTGTATTAGGCAACGCCACCTGAGTGCTCTCAACTCGAAAAAAAATATTGTCCACATGAGTGCTGCAGAAAATATCAAGGAAAGTTGAGTTTTCTCCCAGATGAAGTAATGATCAATCTAGGGTACTAAGCAAGAGAAAAGTAGTCAAACTCTTTGTTCTAAATGGTACACAAAAGAAACGATGAGTAATATTATTATTTTCAAAGAAAGTATTTCTCGGAGTTCCAAACTAGAAGAAATGTGTGAAGTCACGAGACTGTGGATGACGACCAACCATGATAAATGTCTTTCCAATGTCGCTAGAGACTGAGACTGTATATAAACGAATACGCTTGAGAATTCCAGGAATGTCAGGTAATATCACGAAACTTTGCTATGGAACGACGTTAACACGTTCACGACCAATGACACGCGGTCTCAGACATGTTCGGTCGCGAGCTGGCATTGACGAACACGACGGGTTTGCGACGGAGCGAGGCTGACGCCGTGAGCCAACGGTCGTCAACGTGTTAAGACTGCACTTTTGCTTGTTCTAATTGACCATCATCACCAAGTAGCACAGGTATTAGGATCGTCCTTTCCTGTTAATCTTGATGGGATAAATTGTGATACTGTCGACTACACAACGACGATACATGTTCTTTTTTTTGGACTAGATCATTCGCTTCGTACAGATCTAATTGGTGATCTTCGTAGGCATGAAGATGACAAAGCGTAATGTCACTTTCAATCCGATAGTCAAGGCGGACATACTATCTTTAGAAGGCAGTTGAGCGACGTGCCTATCACTTAATCAGTCGTTAGAGATTGTATCATTGACAAATTAAAAGCACCCATTAGTTTCCTTGCTAATCGGATTATCCATGATATTAATAGCTTCCACTTTCCAAATCACATGCTATTTCGATAATACATCATGATGAGCTTGACTGGCATGGTTATTACTCGTGATCGACGTGGAGGCTGGAACCTCCAGATAAGGTGTACGGGAAGTTCCTATTTCTTCAATGGATATGAAGTAAACAGTGATCATTATGAATTGCTTGTGTTAGAATTTATCACACAGGACAACGGACAACATGTAATCAGTAATGGTGATAAGTGCATGTTCTTCATAATGAATAATAAATAGTCATAATCTATTTCGGCGAACACTAACGGCCACGGTATTCACTTCTTCACTTTGATTTGTCTCACAGTTATCCCTCTGTGCGGGTCCTAGCGCTTATTTGATTTGTCTCCTGCTTGAGCATCTCATCTTTTTCATGAACGTCGTGGAATACTGGCCGAGCACGTCTCCTTGTAATCTCGAGAATAGTCAGGTCGGGCATTCCTTTATGATTGCCGGGAAGTGTTGAGAGGCTATGGGATAAAATTCGTATCAAGCCGCGGCGAACATCTCTAACTACTTTTCCACGGTCCCTCAGATATGATAATGGGCGAATTTACTTTGGGGATCGCTTGGCGTAGCACTGGTGTACTTTCGAATACACATTACTGATGGCTGTTCGTTTTGTTGGATCGTAAAGAAAGCGACGTGACCACGTCGATAACTGGTTTTTATTTCTTGACGAGATCAGTCTGTAGGAATAGTTTTCGCTCGGAAAAACCTAACGTTACTTGATTTTATAGTCTTTTCAGAGAACTGACGCAGACATACGGAGGAATGATGTTTTTTGGAATAAAAACTGCGTACACTTTCTGAAACGTATTTGAAACGCCTAGGGGAGGCAGTTGTAGCGTAATTGCATTTTCTTAGCGTAAAACTGAGCTGTTTTGCGGCTATATAAATACTGCATTCTAATGTCATGTAGAGTGAAGAGTTGCAATAAGGATAACTTTTCTCAACCCGCTGCTGCTTTCCATTTTGGGTGAATCTGGAGAAGATGTGAAGAGATGTGTTGAGTCAAAAATGGCGGACTTCACATAGGTGCTACCTGTTATAGATGTCGGGCGAGAAGGAATCTCATGTCGCTCATGGTAAATTCTTCACAGGACATATCGGCTAGGTTAGGATTTTTTGTGGGAGTTACAATATGACAAAAAATCTCTTTTCACATTTTAGGTAGCTTATTGAAAAGGAGAGCTACTGAAGCTAATTTTCGATAATCATCCATTCCTGCTGCATGAGAATTCTGCCGTACCACGTAACAATCATTTGTACAGCATGGCTACCCGAAATCCCTGAGAACCGCATACAAAGAGTTGAATAAGTTTCGTACAAGTAACATATTGGAAGACACCTTGGGCAGTACACAATTCGAGAATATCTTTGGTAGCACGATAGCAACGTGTAGTGGTAGAGATTCTACGCACTGAGTGCGAAGTTTTAACACTAAAGTAAGACTAAAGCAAAGAAAATTTTGTAATGTCATCCAGCTGCTTTTTATCATCTACTAGAGTCAAATCAAGCCGAGAATTTTAGTCTACCGTATAGGATTCTATCGAACGTCGGGTTGGTAGCGCTAATCTTAGCTAGAAAGTGCAAATGCGACTATGAAAATGCAATGACAATAAGCTATAACCACCATGGAAATGCGGTGGCAATAGATAAGTCCACAGGCTGGGGACTCTCGCTCACTGCAAGATCCTCTTTGTCAGATACTTTGTTGGAGGCATAGCACGGAAAACGTAGAACTCGATAGATAAATTTATAAGCAATAAACTTACCATGAATCTAGGCTCCAGCTATGTAAAAGATTTGAAGACTGTTTTACTATGGCCGCCACTTTTGCAATGTACTCTAATACTCCACGAATAGGAGCGATTTGTTTTGGAAAATAGAACTTAAAAGCAATTAGCAACTTTAAGTAGTTTCATAAACTTAGTAATTTCGAACAATCTATATTTATTCTTCTATTTTCGATTATCTTCAAGACTTTTGTCAAAACGATATAGTCTGAGAAATTATTTTGAGTCTTCCTTATCTGTTATGGCCTCTATGCAGTGCAAGATACACGCTTCGGCAGTACAACCTCATTAGTTACACGGTGCCTTTCGACTCAGTTATTGTTTCATCTACAGGAAATTGTTGACATTTCGACGTCGATAGCTCTATCCAAGTCACCGTACACCTGACAATTCTGTAGTGCCGAAACACTTGTCTTACGCATTATAAGTGACATAACAAACTTCACGAAAGGCTCAAAATGAATTATCAGATTACATTTTCTGTTATTCTCAGGAAAAACATAGACAAACTTGAGAAATATCTCACTAGCGAAAAGCGCATATCCTGTCGGTCCTTTTTTGTTTGCAAAAATCAAACCCCTCTTATATATGGAATTAGGGTAATCGTCAAAAATAGCAGTTTTGTTATTAAGAGAGCGTTGAATAGTCACCATTCAATCAAAGTTTGACAGTTTTATTCAGCTTATCTCTGCAGATGTTACTTTTGCTTGCATAACTTGGAGAGGAAAGATTATATCTGAATTCATCGAGAAGCGCGCATCATTTCATTTTTGGTAGACTTTGTAGTCGTTGAGGGCTTGCTGCTGTGACGACGTTTAGCGCTCAAGTAGCCAACCTGTGGCCGGATAACTGTGCCTTCTGTTGCAAACATGTCTGTGAAAGCAAGCGCATGACGAATGATTACAAAAAAAAGGCAGGTATCGAGACGGATATAGGAAAGTATCTTCAAGAACGCGATGTCGACTGAGGGACAGCGTACTTTAGCAAGTATCTGAGTACAGCTTACACTAAAACTATAGATAGGTGATGAAAAACTATGCAGTAGAGAACTTACTTTACAAGCACGGAGAAATCCGTAGGAAGCAAATTCCTGGCAAAGAGGTCTCCGATGTAGTGATCGGTCGCCGCATCCTAGTGCAGTACTACACTGAAGCCGTTTTAGAGACGGGAACTTAACGAGATATAGCAAATGGCCCTGATATCATTTATTTGAAAAAAGAAGGGCACTCAGTTCTTGTCAACAAAGTGCATACCATTGGAAATATCATTATCTGGAGGCTTTTCTTGCTGCAAACAGCTTTACCACTACGTATTAATCATTTGATAGCTGGTAAAACAGTGAGCTTAATGCTGAGTAGCAAAGAAAAGAAAATTCATTTTCCTTGGGGGGAATATCTGGTCTGTTGGTTTGCAGTATATATCAGATGTATTACTATTTATTATAGTATACTTTATGCTATCTATGAGAAGAGAACATACCCTCAACCTTATTATACACCTCTATCGCTTATCTTGAGAGAATTTATTTCAAAAATACTAATCTACAACGTAGCACTTCAGAGATATTCATACAGGTGTAAACGGAAAAGTGCAACGGGCTCAAACACTTATTATGTTATTAGATCACATGAAAACTTTTTGTATGTAGCTGACGTAGGCGTAGAAAGAGTACTATCATTATTGTGTAGGAAATCCATGGCACATTTTGCTAACGTTATAAGCCAATTTTGTTACAACTTTGCAGTTTTTGTGATCATTTTTGTCAACAACAATTTGTCTTTGTATAATCAGCACCGCCCAACCCTTCATGAATAGTTTTCTACTTGTGCTACATAATATAATTTTTTATGTCTTCAACTGTAGTCTCTTCCCATTTTCAATCTTCTGTTTGTTACAGATATCTGCCTGTTCGACAATCTACTTTGAACCTACTTGTGACTGAAGCATTGTTCTCCCGTTTTGATATCGGCTTCGTCATCGATCTCTTCGCCACTGCCACAGGCGGTCGAGAAGGAGATATCTTTATATGCATAAATGATAAAACCTTTCGTTCAAAATATTATAGTCAGCGGCTTTGCGATAGTCTGCAAAAAGCTGACCATTCCTACACAGGATTTTTCAACAAAATTTTTGACACAAAATACGAAAGACACTCTCAAAAAATGATCTAAATTCTTATGCAGTACTTCTCAGTGCCTGTACTCATGCAGATTATACCACTGTGTCATATAATGCACATTTCCTAAAGCATTAGTGGCTTATGCATCTCCTAGCAAATGTGAAGTCGCCATATTTTATGAGCGTGATTAACAATCAATCCACATATTTTCGAGGTAAGAGTTCCCGGTTGTCTAAACTGTACAGAAAACATATACAATTAAACTGCAAGCAAATCTGGTATGCTGAAATAGTGATAAAATGGAAAACTTGGATTTCTTACCAGTTCTCCTAAATAACGATTGCCTTTACCGCAAAAAATTCTTCTGCAACTACGAGTATCCGTCCATTAACTCTTTTTCGCACCAATAACTATGAATACTTTAAATTGATTCTTTAACTATCTCAAACTACGCGGAAAAAAGTACCTTAGTATCGAAAGAGGGTGATAGGGTGATGACAATGAAGATATATGGAAAACTGAAAACTGCACGAGATACAAGAATCATGATGAGACATTCAGCATTCCAATGGCGTGCTTATAGAGGTCATCCACGATAAATGGTATTCCTAGCATATAATAAGTTGCTATTAAAACATTTGTACCCTAAGAACGATGTATCAAAGTCATATATCCAAGAGTGTGTGAAAATGTTCAAGGTCTTACCGAGGATATTACATCAAAGCCATGCGTTTCGGAAGTGTCGCCCTCTTCATCAGTGGCCCACGCCGCACACTGAACCTTGCTTAACAAATAGATGGGAGTAGTAACTTTTGAATGTTGTTTAGAATGAGGGGATCTCAGAACTGAAGGATTAATATGTCATATCACTTTCGCAGTAAAATATTTTATAGAACAGAATTAGCGAATATGTAGAACTTCGATATTCATGGATAAAGGATAGAGGATAAAGCTCTCGGAGTTGATCGTTCGCTGAGGGATGCGACGTGCATTCGTCTTCAATTTTCATCTTCGTTTGAGGTGATTAAATGCATATCTGGCCTTTACTCGCAGTGGCATCCCGCTGAATCGAGTCAATGCTGTTGATCTTCCCAGACAAGTCTGAGGAAAGTATGGTACCAATCTACTGACCCTGGAAGGATGGGTGGTCTTGTGCATACGAGCGCGAGATCGAACCATTGACCTCGTGTGCGACGCAGAGTACCTCTAATCATTGCGCAACATGTGTTCTTGTTACTCATGAAACGACAAAATAAAGTCTGGCAACGCATTTTTTTTAGCCTTTCATGAGTGCCTTGCCATTCTCTCACGGAGCGTTCTTCCCGAAAAGGATGGCTAGGATGAGAGGCACTGTGTAAGTGTCAAGGCTGCATGGCCGAAACACGTGTATTGCACTGTATAAGTTCCCACAAAAGACCTCATGAAAACCTCGAAAAAGAATACATAGTAAGATCACATTGTTTTGAGCAAGGTCTAAAAAACAGCTGAACAAATAGGAACAAAGTGTGATCAATGACATTAAAGTGTCGACTTCCTTAGTATTCTGATTATCGAGAAATTGTTAAGAATTGTCGCGTAAATAGATAAAATCTCTTTCATGACTTACACAAATGTTTTCCTCTGTAGGAAATGCATATGCATTGGAAACATGCTATAGTATATTAAAAAAATTGAGCATAAATGAGAGGATATGAACGGATGAAGTCCTTTCAAAACACAAAGAAGAATGTGCTTATGTAACGAAAATTCAGTGCCGCTTTCTAATCGCCCGGAAAGCTGCAACTAGGACGGCCGTCATGAGTAGGTTCAGCAATTCTGATAGAGAATGTCACAAAGATTTTTTATGTATTCAGGTGTTCACATTGCCTACTAGTATGGGTGCAGACATACAATGTCTAGAGGCATGTGAAGATCTACACAAGCACGGCTTTATACATCGTGATTGAAAGCCGGCCAGCTACGCATGTGGTTTAGGAGACAAGAAACGAGTGTTAAGAGCTTATATTCCACGACAGCTTAGTTTTTTGACAATCAGTTTTCCCTCCAAGGATATCATCCTGTTGAGAAAAGCTCGCTGTATTTGTCCTCAGAAAAAAACGCGAGAAAATAGCCGACCCGAAAGCATTACACGAAATTCATCAATCATTGGATGCACGAAACTAGCAGGAACATTTTCCAAGACAACTAAATTCAACTCCTTGAAGATCGTTGGCATTGTGAATATCGGAATCAAGGACTTATTTGAAACTTAATACAACCGTAAAATCGTTGCAGGACCTCAAGCAAAATTATGATTATTAAGAATTCCAATAGAAATCTTAGGTACATATACTTGATTTTTAAATCGCAAGGAAGATTACAAATGTGAAAGGCGAGCTAAAAACACCACAACAGAGCGTTCGATTTAAGGTTCCTGTTTGAGTTGTCCTTCTATCTCCGCCAATATAGAATCTGACCAATCAGGTTACAACCCATAAAACTTAATGTTTGCCTTCTATATAAGAGAAGTAATGAACCGTTGTTCATAAGGGTAAAGACATTTCATAAAACATTCTGTATCATGTTTCGTGTTACTCTCCAAATAAACCGCATGTTTAAGGGGTTCCTTAAATAACATGAAAAGTAGTAATAGGGAACTCACGTAATTTCAGAATGGCAAATAACGGCGGAGTGTTTAGTTAAAAGTGATAAAAATTCCATTGAAATAAACTCCGTTCTAAGCAATGAAAAAGAGGCGAAGACTTATCGTTCGATAAAGAGGAGTGAAACTAAGAATACACATATACGGTTTCAAAAACGTTATGCTTTTGCTTTATAAGCTGTCATATCTCACTTAAGTGGATTTTGACTATGCAATTTAACGTTTTACCTTTGGTAATGAAAACTACTGAACATCCTGTTTATTAAGGGAACGATTCGATTCGCTTCCATGGCCTGTCGCAGAAATGTTGAGATGGGTCCGAAAGACGATTGTGAATCATCGTTTTACCTGATGCTGGATATAAGTATACAAGTAGATGTATTCATCGACAGAATTCTCGAAATTCATAATTCATTACCATATTTTATGAAAGATAGTGCAGCAAAGAGATATAAGTCAAACTAATAACAAAGAAATAATCAAAACAGCTGATTAGTAGCTGGAAAGTACTTGATAAATTTATAGACATACAGAGCACAGAATCCACTATGCATAAAATTTCCGGACGAATTTTTTGTTTCACCAGTTTTCATCAGCGAAATGATGTCTTGACTCTTTGGGGACGAAGTGTTACAAAGCGTGGCTCAACGCGGCTAAACGTATCACTCAGTTGCTGTAAATGATGGTGTCGCGCCTCTCTGCAAAGTTTTATCCAAGGGCTCTGCAATGGAACTAACGGAAATTATTATTTGAATTGAGATCTTGAGGGAACATTACCATCGAAATGATAGACTATCACCAAAAGGCTTCTATAAGATTAAATTCAGTAAAAAGAACGTCCATAAGCCAAAAAATTCTAATGTATCATTGAGTGTAATTTAACCTAAACTTTGTTATTTTTCTTATGAATGAAATAGTTGCGGTATAGCAGGTATTTAACCGATGTTTAGGTGATTTAGCAATTTTGTCATCGCGTAGCCAAATATGGGCGGCCACAGAGTCTCCTCAATGACCCAACAGGACCAGTCTTAGACTAACACGAATCAAAGATTTTCATACCATGAGAAAGCTAATTATTTAGACTTTTGGTAAAGAATCGATGGATCAATTTCTGAGGATTCTAATGATGTGTTTGTTTTTTCAAAAGAGCTTCTTCTTGCTCTGTAACAATCAACAAAAGATTGAGTTTCGCAAATTTGAAATATTTTCGTTATACTCACCTTTTTTCGATCCCTTGGGAAAAACTTTTTTTTTTGCTTTTCCTTGCGTGTTAACAATTAGCTAAGCACAAATCTCAAAAATTTTAGCGATATGACTCATTTTCAATACTTCTTCAATAATGCCCTCCAACAGCAAAAGTAAAATTGTGTCACATTCAAATATTTTCTGCTGAACAAGGCTTTTCTTTCAGATTTTTACTAACCATTCGATAGCTTAGATCTTTCTGATTTTAATGATGTATTTGTTTTCTAAAAAAGTCCTTCATCCGTATGACCCTCACATGACTATCTTGAAAAGGCTTTGAACATTCTTATAGGCTATACTGAATTTCTACAGCGAGAAATGAAACAGTTAATGAGACGGATTCATACTTGTCTATTGCTAACCGTAATCCATTGAGTGGATAAAATGGTGATAACACAATACCACGTGTTAACGCCATAACCTCTTTTCACCCCTGATGTAGAACATGGCCCAATGTGAAACTGTGGGTCACTGGCGAAGCGGGTGTCACCGTTGAAACGTACGTATGGATTGAATGAAACAATCTCAAGAAGGCTTAATCATTCTCACAGAAAATCGTATGTTTTTCTGGTATTTCTCCGTTTTCCTTCCCCTATTTCGACCACTCAGCAAAGACGCAATTTTCCAGAAAAAAGCGGGTTTTGCAAATATAGATCATTTCACCATCCGCATCTTCTTCAACCCGTCGAGAAAAGCAGACTTTCGCCTTTGTTCAAGTTCTGACAACTATTTGATAGCAAATTCTCGAAGATTTTAGCAGTTTAATTTACTTTCAATAAGGCCTTATCATTTCGTTAGCGGCAAAAATAAAATTATGTTTTTCATCGATGAACTGATCTTTTTCTTCAAAACCTTACTTGATTTAACTTTAGAACTTTTCACTACATCAAAGGTTATTTTGGGAATGAACGCAAATATCCTTGTAAGTAATGTTGTCAAAAGTTTGGTTGCCGGAAAGGTGAGTATTTTGCGCTATTCTGACTCATCCTTGGAATTTCCTTACAAGCTTTTTCTGATGCCTTAGCAATTCATTTGATTGAATGAAAGGTACTCAGTTTGAGTACAGAGCAGTCCATCTCTCGCATCACTCATGCCCAAACCTCAAGGTGATGAGTGACGTTTTAGGAGGAAGCTATTCATAGCTACTTATCTTATTCTTGACAGAAATTTTTCTGTATAAAAACAATGATTTTTGAAATTCAGAAGATTTTCAATCTTTCAGGACGGCGAAATCATGTCCGATTGAGTGTGCACCATGAGAATTATCTTCACATGTGTTCAATTGAAGATTGTAATCATTCTGGATTCAGGAGTAATGGGGTGACGTTTTTTGATGTAATGAAAAAGAGGAATAATTCGTACTCACACGTACATCCATGTTAGTCAGAGGGACCCGTCACGGTGGCCCTAAATGAGCGTTTTGGTCGATAACAGGCGCTATGTGTGCTTGTTACTTGAGTCTTGTTCTTGTAGATTGCTCTGACGAAGTTCACAAGGCAAAGCGGGAAGCCTGGACGACCAAGCGACATTACAGACAGTCAACCCGAATAATTGGTGAGTTAGATTCATTTATTTTCAACAGTGCTTCTTGAAAATCTCCTATTTGTTTACTTTTCGTTCACTGGAGTAGGAGCGCTAGTCTGGAGTATGAGCGTCTAGTGCGAAAATATGCTGATGTTTGTGGGAAAGCACTACCTCGTGAAAATGCATCGGCATGTAACTCAGCCACGTCGCAAGACCTCCCCCCTCCTCCTCTCTCTTCCCTCAAATACCCAAAGGGGGAGTCCGGACATCGTCGCGGTCGTCGTCATCATGGTGGTTGCAATTATAAGATGCGAAATTGTCGATTTTCATGAAAGGCGAAGAAACGCCATAGCTGGCAAGGTCCACGCTAAACTCCCGACAGGTCCCGCGGCCTCTTTTTGTTCTAAATCACCCGGTTGCCTTGGACCACTGAACCCGTCTGTAGTAACTCGAGCAGCAATTGCTCAGTTCAGCTGCTGTAGCGCTTAGCGGTGGTGTGCGAAATAGATGCCTGTCACGCAGTATTTATCATTATAGCGGAAGAAAAATCAACCCACAATAAACAATAATTTCATATTGCGTGCATAGTAAGGGAAGACTGTCAATAGCGTACAATGGCTAGGTCACTGTACATTACGTAACGCATCAGTTGATCAATAAACCATCAAGGTCCTACCATTATCATCTTAATTTCACAACAATGACCCATGGCAAGTATGAATCTCGTGAGAGCGGATTGCGTAAAATAGCGAGCAAAATTTTGAGAAGCGTTCTACTTGATCGGGTTACTTGCAGACCGCATACGAAGATAGATGTCGGGAAGTCACAACGTTCGCTTTGGGAAGAAGAACCCCGAGGGTGGCATCAAGTGGTGACTACATGTGTATATGCCATGGGGGCGTCCCGCGTCTAGATTACATGGGCCTGCGTACATGGTCCTCGTAGGCGGCTCGCCTGTGGCTTTTGGCCATACCACCTTCCTTCAGGATACGAATTTGCAACCAACAAACGTCAGCAGTATTTAAAGCTGTCAGTAGCGCCAAAGCAGAGGTGGTAAACAACCGCATGTCACATGGATTAAAAGACGGAATAGTCATCGCAATGATTCTGGGTCCTATGGGGCAATAAACAACTGAAGTTGACAACAAATAGAAAGCATGGGAAAGAAACGACGAAAATATGTGGGGAAGAAACAATGACGCAATGTCGCAATGGACTGGCTTCATCTGCTGGTCTGCCGTTGGCTGTCGGCATTGCCTACGCATCATCTTCCCTTGCCCAAACCCTCTCTGTATCTCTGCGCGACTCTTTCATCTTTTTCTTTTTTTTTGGTCCTTCAATGAGACATGCGTATTGAGCTGTCTGACGGTGCGCTGTGCTGTACTGCCACTCATTTCAGTTAAGCAAGGTAAAAGTGGCAATGAAGATGCGTGAGTTGCTATACCGTCATCGAATTCGAAAACAACTGCCTTGAACTCGATGTCGGCGATCTTGCTACACCACCGCGGCACCTCCGGTTTTAGCCCTCTTCACCGGCTTCAGTTAGGTCTGTTCATTTATTCTTAAACTGAGTTAATTTGAAAGTACCATAACAGCGTCGTCTAGCAACTAAACTTTCAAAAAACACTGTCAGTCTGGCAAAACCCGTTGTCCTTCGATATTTTTGTAGTCAGTTCTCTCGGGGGAAGCACAAACGCTCTGTGTTAGGTGAAACATTTCGCTTGACATAGAGTGTAAAACGTTCGTCTTCGATAACTCTCTGTAAGGGAGCAGAGCTCTTAGAGAACTGACTATGAAGTATTGAAGACGACGGTTCTGCCGGACGAGTCTGTAAGGACGAAACATGTTTATCGGGCTGTACAAGAGTCCTTCCCAGACCACATGACTAGTTGACTCAAATAATAATGAAAGGATCTATGTTATTCAGCAACAAAATTTCGAGGCGGTTTCGTTTGCTGGATAGGAGTTTTCTTAAGGATTATCACATTTTAGTCGCTATCGCACTGTGGGACGTGTGTGGCGCAATGGTTAGAGGTTCTTTGTGACACGCGCGTCATGGTTGATAGGTCAATGGGCGATGGTTCGATTCCGCGTCCAAGACTATCTAAACCTTCCATTCCATCATGATCGGTGAAAAATGGTGCCACACTTATCTGATAGGATAATAGCAGTAACTTTATATATGCTATACTAGCAGGAGCTATTTGTAAAGACGAGATTTTCATGCAGCCACTTCAAACAGTATTAGATGAGGACGAATGCACGGCGCATCCCCTAGGTATTGATCAATTCCAAGAGTTTCGAATTGTTATTTGCATAGTATGTAATGTGTAGATGTAAGAACTCCGAAGAAGAGTAAACATAGAGTGTAGAATGGTTTAAAATGTTAATAGCAGTGCTGTCGCATGGACCAAGTCAATTTGGATTTTTACACCACACCACAGAGACAAATTGGCATCACCACTCATTCTTTAACATCTCCATGGATGAAACACGAGTTTGACTCCCGTCTGAGATCGTATATTTGCTCACCACTCATTCCTTCACGGATATTAGAAACATTATAATACTGCGAAAAATGCTGTGAAAACTAGAAATTTGGAGCATTACTTACCACAATGGCTGTCAGCTCAACTGGGTCTATAAAGCGAAATCGTATACCTAACCTAACCTGTTAAAGTTGGGTGGCGGACAGCTAACATAGGGATGTTGAAGAATGAGTGATAGTGCGAATGTACCTCGGTGGTGTAATGGTGACATGCATCCCCGTTATGGATGAAACGCGAGTTAGTACTCTTAGTGCTGAGTACTCCCTCTCTCCCGCTAAGTCCATCCGACTCTTAGCACTGACCTTGGTTTTGCGAAAGACCTTAGCGCCATGTCCCAAAGAAGAGAAATGTACACCTTACCTCTGAATTAGACAAGCCCGTTGGGTGAAAGGGATTTTGTATGCAGTTATATAGCAAAACTTGTAGGTTACAGGTACTTTAGTGTCATAGAATGTGGAAAATCGCTAAGGCAATTTTCCTACAGTTATTTAAAGAGAGATCTCTTATGCTGCCAAAGAATTCGTATCTTCCAGTATAAAAGGAACATTCTTGAGAAAGAAGAAGTATCATCTCAGCTCATGTGCTGTCTTACCCAGCGGCACGTAGATTGGCCAAAGACTTCTTTGCTTACACACGCGAATTGAATTTATTTTACTTGCTCTGTGGCGGATAAGCAGTCTTTTTCCGATGAAAGCAAATCGTTGAATTCAGCTATTACTACGGTATCTAACTATCACCAAGCGAAAGGAAGGGCTCTGTCCGGCGAGATGTACGCGTCTGAGATTTGGTTCTGTAGGGATTTCATAGCGTTACGAACGTTTGTTTTGAAAAACCGGCGAAATGGGGCTAAAGCCTCAAGCATATTGGAATTTGAATGTGGTTTAAATAAAGTTTCAAGCTAAATTTGCCGAAACACTGATGGATAAGAGGCCTAGTTTTCCAGATTATGGGATCGAGCCGAGATACGATCTGCAATCGCGCTACACGCTCCAATGTAGATGAAGACATGAGGATAAAGATCAGGATGATAGGGATATGAAGGCATTCAGATCCATTTCAAAGCATGTTATGAGCCTTTTGTGAGGTCTAGTGTAGCATAATTACAGTAATTTAGAAGTCTCTTTCGCCTTTCCAAGCTCGATAGTGGTAATTTTTCCTTTAGTGCAGCCAGTCCCAAGAAAATATACTCTTATTTAAAAAGGCATCAACGCGGAATAACAGATCAGCGGAAGTCAGATAATCTTTGACATTGTAGTGAACAATAGTCGAGCTCGTTGCTGGTAAAATGAATCATACCAA
>JAHQIW010002440.1:0-51854 GCA_019055375.1 Parelaphostrongylus tenuis
AACTAAGAGAATTGAGTGGTGGACAAAAAAGCAGTGAAAATACTATAATTTCGAAGTATTAGTAATTAGAATAGCTATCAGCTCAACTGGGTTTATAAAGCGAAATCGCATACCCGACCAAACCTGTCAAAGGTTGGTGGCTGATAGCTAACATTGAGATGTTGAAGAACGAGTGGTCGGGCAAATGTGCCTCAGTGGTGTAGTGTTAGAGCACGCGTCCCCGGATAGGATGAAACGTGGGTTCGATTCCCGCCTGAGGCCGTGTTTTTGTCCACCACTTAATTCTCTTAGTTATATAAGTAATATAATAACACTGCGAAAAAAGCAGTGAAAATACTATAATTTCGAAGTATTGGTGCGTATTACAATAAAAATTCGGATTATTGAAGTTCTTAAGGCAACATTATCAATTACAAACGATATATAGCTGATAAGACTTCTGTATGAATAATTATAGCAAAACTAGTGGTAATAATTACGAAAATCAAGTTTTTTTTTTCACATGAAGAGACCACAGCCATACCAAAGGAACGTATTTCCAGGTGTTATTGAACATTTGCCCTTAATTCTTGACGTTTACGTAGTCAATCGATAGCATGAAAAATTGTAATTTCGACAGTGAGCTTGTTATACGAGAAGATTTCCATAGTACGTTATACTTATTCATGAAAGATAACGTTTGACAATCGCGGCATTTCTTCCATCTCATAGTGAGGATTTTAAGATTACATACTTAAATTTCGATTCGTATAAACATTTTTGCTAAAAAGAATCAAATTATCACTGAAAGATTATGCCCAACTGTCTTGACAATCCTTACTAATGAAAGCAATTTCTCTCACATGCAGTAGCATTTCGAAGATTGCTTTCGAAAGCTCTCGGTTTAAGCTAGAAAAACCCATTCCATTAGATTACCAGTATTCATTCAATCGCTAGAAAAACGGAAATTTCTGCACCAAGGTTGGTTTCATGAAGGACATTTTCTGCTGGTGCTAATGGCAATAAACGGTGATATTTTGCGCATTGCGCAATCAACCCGTCCCTTCAATTCACAGCGAATTTCTCGATACGTATCTAGTAAAACTTTGTACTAAGAAAACCTCATTATTACGAAAATTTGGTGAATTATTATTATAGCGACTTTCATTAACGTAGTTTCAATGAGGGGACGCTTAGCTGTCCAGAACAAGAAGCTACTTATCAGTTCCTCTTAAAAGGTGCATGCTTGCGAGCCATATTTCACATGATGCTGATATTGTTGACAATCTATCAATCTATTCATGCTAAAGCAACAACCTGTGATAACAACATCGAAAAACAATCACAAATGGCGCATACTTTAGCAGCACATAACTATCCCTCCGCTATCTCCACCCTATTAAAACCCTTTGATAAAAATGTATTTTGTGCTTTTATCCAAATAATGAATAAAGATCCGATAGCCAAAGTCTAGTGGATTTGAGAGGTGTATTCCATTTCCCAAATTGCTTGTTTTTGCGCTGTAACAAGGAAAAAAAATTTTGTTTCACATTCAGAGATTCTTTGCCTGATAAAGTTCATCTGTAAACGGTCAATAACCATTTAATAGCGCAAATTCAACATTTGAAGGGCGGAGACAATTATTGGAGAGGACTTCCTAGAGCGCTGTGACAGTCAAAATAAGATCGCGTTTCGCAGTTTAATGAGTGGGATTCTGCGACGTAGGCCTCCAAGTCACTTTCGAGTTTCTGAAATCTTTCAGAAAACAAGGTTCAATTAAATGTTTTAAAAATCACCAAGTTAGTGAAATTACTAAAATATTTCTAAATTACTATTAAGTACTATTTGCCAGTATAGACCGCTCTTATTTGTTTAGTTTTGTAGTACAATAATACAATTTTTCGTCAAGAATTGAGATTACAAGAGAAAATCTGTACCAGCAATGAATTGAAAAGCCGGACAAGGTCGAAAATTTTTTATTCACAAAGTGATGGCATTATCAACAGTGACATTATCAGATTTCTCTTTGTTCCGATGTAAAGTGTAAACTGAATGTTCGTAAAACAAACAATTTTGTGCCTTCGTTAAGAGCATTGATTTTGGTTTATATAGCGATTCCTATTATCTGATAGCAATCAGTTATCAGAAGAACTATTCGAAAAATATGGGAACGCTAACAGCTTCAAATTCTCATAACATTTCTTCCGATTTGCTGCGAACTGGAGGCCACAATTTTCATGAACTTTTCGCGGCACATATGACATCTTACCTTCAAAAGGAAAAAACTCCAGACCAGTGGAGGATCTCGCTCGCAGTTATCATTCATTATAAGGGTGACCAAAAGAATCTTCACAACTTTCGTCCAGACTGCTTGTTAAACATACTTTACAAGCTTTTTTACGAAAATCACACTTCTGCGCATTTCAAGAACTTTGGATGAGGCTCAACCAGTTGAACAAGCAGAATTCCGTGAAGGATTTCGCTGCATGGACCACATCCAAATTGTGTCAAGGGTTATAGAGATCCGTCGGAAGTACCACTCGCCCTTAGTTCTATCTTTCATCGGCTATGAAAAAGCATTCGATAGCGAGAAAATAAGTGCAGTCCTATCAGCGCTTGTCGATCAAGGAGTGGATCCGCCCCACATAAGAACTTTATCAGATTGCTATCGGAACTGTACCACGAGAATACAGCTCTTTCATCGACCTCTTACCATACCCATTGGAAAAGGGGGTTCGACAAGGCGATACGGTATCGCCAAAGCTGTTCACCGCCGCACTGAATGGACAATGAAGTCGCTTGATTGGGACGAGAAGTGCATACGCATCGATGGAAAATTCCTATCAAGCATTCGCCTTGCGGATGACATTGTCTTGTTCTCGAATAGCACTACTGAACTAGAGATAATGCTAAGGGAACTTAACGAAGCGGAGAAGAAGATCGGACTACGCATTAATCGCACAAGCTGCTTCTCGAAGGACTGAAATGTTGCGCCGACTTAACTTCAGTTGCTCAATCTAGATGAGCCGATCGCATCTCCTCTACCACGAAGAATGTGCTCGTAAAGCGAAGAAAGCTAAAGCTCAATCGCATTCCAACACAGTTAGCTCGAATGATATCAATACTAGCTGCAGAATAGCTTTGCAGGCGCATTTACATCGGTACTGACAAAAGAAAGTGTAATAAGAAGCACAAAAAGATCTAGTCTAAATAAGTGCCCTCGGAATCTGTGTGATTCAATGGTTCCGCTGTCAACGTTGATAAACGAAGATGGATCACGAAAACTTCCCGTCATGATAAGGAATTGATAACGGAAAGATTCTGCACCAATCTTTTTTGTTCCACCATCACCGCCTCGGATCCCGTAATCCCCACTGGAGAAAAACCGCCTGGCATTTTGCCCTTTGAAGTTCGAGTCGTGCAACTGCTTTTCGTGTAACAAACATTCACTGCCTACATTGTTCCTGCATTCAGTCCTAACACATTCTGAAGAGTCTATGGAAAAAAACAAGAAATCTGAAAATTTTATCTTGTATGAACAAATTTCGATGTTTGAACCTAATTAATTGGCCTTACATTCCGTTCATCAAAATGCTTTTCTTAGTTCAAAAGTTTTTTTTTTCAAGAGAAGAGAATCGAATCAAACAATAGGACCATGTTCCCAAGCGACCAGGTCTTCGCGTTTTTAGTGAGACCTAAACAGTCAATAGATAATGATTCTGGTGCACATAAAAGTTGTGCCGAATTATAAGCTTCAAGGAATGCCCAGGTTTGCTGCGAGTCATGACGTAGCAAATATGTCGGACCTTACATCTTGCTCATCTGACGTGATGCTTTTTTAAAACTTAGAATACACTGACTCTAGGTAACAGAAGATTTAGTGACCTTCGGATAAGTCGTCGTGATGGTAGGAAAATGACTGCTTCCCGACAAATTCCTTGTTTGTTGTTGATAAGCTCCTTTATTCTGCCTACTTTCCACAAATGCCTTGGTTGTAAGGGTCGTCAATGAGTACGACATCGCCTCGTTGGGAGTATGTTTTGAGCCCCTTTTTTTAGATATTGGGTCTTGTTGTTTCTCCCGTAGTGATGTAAGATACTGCTGTCTCCATATGTTCCAGAATTTTTCTGTAAGTTTGCAAGAACTTAGAGCTTTTATGACCTGCTGTTTTGCATTGAAGAAGGGTTGCGCCTCCGCGGGATAGTATGAAGGGTCATAATCTTCTTCATTGAGTCTATCCCATGGGTAGGGTATTTCAAATTCGCTTTGAATAAAATCTATAGGTCTAAGTGTCTTTTCCGTTGGGGAATCTGAGTCAACGTATACCAGCGGTCTCGTATTTAGAAGGGTTTCGATTTCGATGACAACCGTTGTGATGTGCTCCATTGAAATTTTTGACGCTCCTAAAGTTTTGTAAAGAGAGTGCTTTACTGATTTAATAGGTCTTTCGTAAAAGCCGCCTTGCCATGGGGCATGTGGTGTGATGTAATTCCACTGTATCTCGTGATTAGCGACCATACGTTGTATTACGGAATCATTGTGTATGGTCTGAAGGCATTCGTTAAGAATGGTTTCCGCCAATACGAAAGTCGGGGCATTGTCGCTAGTAATCGAAGAGGGAATTCCCCGTCTCGCAAAGAAATGGAGGAGACACATAGGAGAGGCGGTCGTTGTCAAATCAAAAACGATATCCAGGTGTATAAGTCTGGTGGTCATACAAATTACTATGATCCCGTAACATTTAATCTCCGTCAAGTCTGACTGGCTCACTGTTAATGGGCCAAAATAATCCAGACCGACATGCTCAAAAGATCGTGATCTTCGAACCCTTTGATGTGGTAGGTCATCTTGTTGCGGATATTTGTATGGAAGGTTATTGTACCGCTGGCACTGGATACAGTGCCGGAGGATTCGTGTTACTTGTAATCGTAGCTTGGGGATCCAAAATTTTTTGCGGACCATTGACATAGTATGAGCTGTACCAGGGTGGCCTTTACTGTGGCAGTCTCTGATTATTGCTTGAGCTAACCATGAGTTCTGAACTATTATTAAAGGGTTTTTAGTGTCTTCCATTAAGTCGCTTCACCCTAAGCGACCATAACAACGGAGTAATCCCTCCGTGTCAGACTTAATGTTTAAATGTGCCATACGGGGTAACATGACAGTTTTTACTGTTGCTAATTGATGCTGCTTTACTAGTAATTTTGCAGCGATAGCTATCTCTTGGCCGGGAATGTGGAAGTTCTCATTTGTTCCAATCAGTAAGAGTAGAGAGAGGTTTATGTGGCAACGTTTGGAAGCGTTGACCATTTTGACTAGGGTGCGAATGTATCTTAGAATCCATGCTATGATTCTTTTAATATTTGCCAAAGGAAATTTATTCAATGATATGAAAATATCGTCTACATTATCTTTATTTAAGGGATTCTGTGTAACGCTAAACTGCACATGGTGGTGAGTGCGTAGGTTGGAATCCTTCGATGTTGCGTCGTCACTCTGAATATGAGGTGCTGGAATCTCTATTGAAGAGGTTGCATTATATTCAAATGTGTTGGAAACAGTTTTCGAATTTTCTGGGGGTTCGCTAAGGAAGGAGGGACCTTTCCACCAAGAATGCTGATTGAGTTCGGATCGATTAAGGCCGCGTGTCGCATAGTCTGCCGCGTTGTCATTTGTTGCCACATGGCCGAAGACGATCCGTGGTGTCATTCTATGTATGTGTTCGATGATTTTTTTTATATTTCCGTAAGTCGGTTGAGTATCAGACGTCCAACACTTGTTTGTGGCTTACGTCTTATCCAATTAAGTGCTATTTCCGAATCGGAGAGAATAAATATCTCGTGAACTCTCAGTGTTTTTTGAAGCTGTGTTAACACTGTGTTTGTTAGTCTAAGTGCTAGAGTAAGGGCACTTAGTTCCATTTTCGATATAGTCATAGGAGATTTTAGTGAAGGCAACTTGCTTTTTGCCACAAGAAGATTGACAGACTGCTCTGAACGTATATATATAAATGTTGCCATTGCTTCAGAGCTAGCATCTGCAAAGATTACTAGGATATAGTTGTGGGTCTTCATGCCTATGCAGCGTGGTAGGGAAATAGAGAATCCTTCTATTGCCGCCCAAATACCAGCCCATTTTAGTGTATCGTCGTCTGATAGCACTTGGTCCCATTCGTATCCCTGTGACCATAAGAAGCGCAAGAAGACTTTTAATTTATGAAGGAGGTGCAAAAGAAATCCGAATGGATCGAATATAGAGGCGAGTGTACTGGTGACTACTCTTTTAGTAATTTTTTGGTGAATTTTTGTGCCAAATGATAGCTGTATTTGATCTAAATGGTTGTTCCAGGGGATCCTGAGTTCTTTGGGTAGTTTCTCGCTTGATTTATCGGGCGCTGCTATTTGAGACATCAAGATTGCATCATTTGAATTGAACTCGCGAAGATTCATGCTTAGCTCATTAAATATTTGCTTCAAACGTAAATAATTGCGAAATGATTCTTCGAGATTGTCAGCAGTTAAGATGACGTTATCAACGTATAAGTTATTCTTTATTTCCTCTACTAATCGGGAGTCTTCTTTGTACGTGCCAAGATGGTAATGAATTGTTGCGGCTAATAGAAAGGGTGATGAAATTAATCCAAAGGTTACTCTAGTAAAGCGAAGAATGTTAACGTTACTTGGAATGGGCGGTAACCTATGATTTCGAAGCCATAAACAACATGTAGAATCACGGTCATCTTCATGGAGACGGATCTGCAAGAATACTTTCTCAACATTCGCAGTGAGGGCTACTCTTCCAAATCTGAAACGAAGGAGGAGTCCGAATAGCTCAGGGAGAATAACGGGTCCACGATGCAATGCGTCGTTTAATGACGGATGACCCTTGTAATGGGCAGATGCATCGTAAACTATTGTGAGCTTGGTGGTGGTTGGCTTGTCAGGTGTTTGAACTGCTTGAAGTGGTATGTAATGGGCACGAGAATTGTGTGGAGTGTGTTTATCATAGACCTCTTCCAAAATATTTGATCTGGTTTATTCATTTAAATATATCATTGTAGGTGTCTAGCTGATTTTCGTTGTTTCTTAAGGATTTCCAAACGCTTGCTAGTCTATTGAATGCAATAATTTTGTTATCTTATAATGAGGTACATGATTCTTTCCAAGGGAGTCGAACATAATATCCATCACTTCTTTTCTAGATAGTTTTATTGAAGTTATTCAAATTTCTTGTTCGATCTGCTTCTTTTCTGCGTTTTCAGAATTTCCGAACTTCTTGTGTTCCGGCATATTCTAAGGTGCAAAATCTTTCCCATTTGATTTTTTCTTTATCATCTTGTATGAAGGCCGTATTTACTTGAGCTTGTAGAGTCCAACTTTGCTCCCATAGTGCAATGTCGTCATACGTGTCATTATTGTTTGACGTTTGTTGTTCTATTTCTGAGTGCTGTAGTCCTAGCAGTAGGCATGTTCTTTAAGGTATGACTGTGATGTTTCCTGGGGTTTACCGGTCGGTAAGTATCCAAGAGTTGTTGGAAGTAAATAAAGACCTGATGGTAATTGGATAAGAGGGTGTTCTGTTTTCATTAAAGTCCAGAGTTGATCACATCCGAGAAGGATGGAGGCTGAATGGGTTGTTGCTTGATTAATTTCAATTTGGATGTCATTTTCGGCTATGAACTTCAAATCTTCAAGAGTCATATTTGGCATTTGAATTGTTTTTGAAATATTGCTGTGGGTGTACAAATTGAGAGAAATTCTATTACCATCCTTGTCCCACGCGTCTCTAGAGATCTTTTTTGAGAAATGTTCTTGTACAGTCTGGGCGCCGAACGTGTTAAGGCGTAACTTAACTTGTCCATTTACTTGTGGCGTCTAACTCTTGCGCAAGTTTCTGGTCGATGAAGGAGAGTTCGGCGCCGGAATCGAATAAGACATGTATCTTTTGTAAGCGCTTCGACTGTGGATTTAGTACGGTGAGTTGTCCTGTGGGCAGGAATGCTGGACGCCCCATAGTCTGTGGTGGTGTGATGTCTTCAGTTAACGTTCGATAACCGATTAAGTTTACGTTGGTCTCGTTAGTGGGGCCTTTTTGTTGATGTCCGCCATCCTTTTTGGGCTCTATACTAGTTTTGGGGTTTTGATTAGGAGCGGTAGAAAGGCAGCATGACGTGTGATGGGGTTTGTGGCAATTGCGGCATAATGTCCCTCTGCACTGCGCTGTGGTATGTGTTGCAGATGCGCATATGTGACATCGCTTGATATCTTTAAGGTCCTGATATCTATCCTGCGGCGTTTTGTAACGATCGACTTGGAAAGGGTAATGGTTGCCTCTACAATACATGCAAGTGTATCTGGGAGCTACGATGTCCCTTGTTGGCTGGTGCTTTTCGAACAATAATGTTTCCTTAGTTTCCTCTTTCTTAGTTGGCAATCTGGAGGTTTGTTAATGCTGCGCTTGCTGCCGTAATGAATCAATTTGCGTTAGCAAAATGGCCGTTTACTCAAAAGAGTCGTCCAACAGTTGTTGAGAATGGGTCATCGTGTCCCTATAATTCTCTTCAACATTATATGGGTTAGGATATATTACCTCTAGTGTCTCAAAAAAAAAATGTCTAGGGCTTTTTGTACGTTCTTACTCATTTTCACAACTACAGATAATCCAGCTTCACACTAGACCCTTGCGGCAGTGAGGTCTTGTAATGTTGTGAAATTCTTTACAAATTACAAATCCTTCAATTCCAGCTTTTTCTCAAGAGAATCAAAGCCTCGAACACTCGCGCCCACTGTTCAAGCGAAGCAGGACGCCCAGACAAAGCGGAGAACCAAAGGGAGAAAGGTGGCGGAGTATAGCAAGGGGACACACGACCGATCAAAACGCCAGCACGACACGATACTGAACGGCGCTCCGTAGCAGCGGGCGGCGCGACCATTGGTTAGGTCCCGCAGCAATGTTCCTGGCCATGGTATCGTCTACGATCGCTCTCAATTGCTCAGATGAGTAGCGACCGTTCCGTGGAACGGTTGCTACACTCCTTTTAGAAATGCGAAATGGAGTTTTTTAGCATACATAAGCATTTTTTATACGTTTCTTCACTTTAATAACGATAAAGCCTTCTAAAGTAAAAATTTAATTATAAAAGAGGAATATTTCGTATTTACACATGCATCCATGTTAGGCGACAGGTCCAGTCACAATGGTCTGATTGCGCGTTTCGATCATAATCAAGTGTTGTGTTAACTAAGACTTGTTTTCGTGGATTGCTGTGACGTAGTTCACCAGGCCGAGGAGGAAGCCTGGGCGATAGCTCGACATTACACGCTGTCAACTGGACCAGTTGGTGAGTTAGTTTCGATTTCTATTCAGCAACGTTTTCCACACATTTCGTATTTGCTCAGTTTTCGTTTACTGGAGGAGGAGCGGTAATTTTGAAGCTAACGGATTAGCGCTTTTCTGTACTTACCTATCTGCGTATCTTTCTTTAATGTATTTCTGTCTTGATTTTCCGAGCCTTGTCCGTACTTTTTTCACAGAAAGCCTCTTTTATAGTCAGCTCATTGACCAACGGTTTCAAGCAAACGACACTATTGAAGTAGATTACTTAGTTTTTTTGCAATTTTTACCATGGGCTAATGCTCACAAAATCTGTTTCTCACATTACGCTTTTTAGTTTGCTTTGTTATGGAACTGTGTTAAGGGCTACAGATTTCCGAAGTGCGAAAATATGCTGGTGTTTGTGGGAATCACTCCTCGTGAAAATGCATCGGCATTTAACTGAACCACGACGGAAGGGCTGCCTCCTCGTCCTCCTCCCTTCTCCCAAATTCGCAAAAGGTGAAGGCCGGGCATAGTTGCAGTTGTAGTCATCATGATGGTCGCAATTATAAGATGCGAAATTGTCGGTTTTGATGAGAGGCGAAGAAACGCCATAGCGGTTAAGGTTCCAAGCTAGGCTCCCGGCAGGTCCCGTGGCCTCTTTTTGTTCCAGACCACCCGGTTACTTTGCACCTCTGATTCCGCCTGCAGTGACTCGAGCAGCAATTGCTCAGTTTAGGTGATGCACCGCTTAGTGCTGGTGTGCGAAATAGATGCCTGTCACGCAGACTATTTATCACTGTACCGGAAAAAATCAACCTACAATAAACAATAATTTCATATTGCATGCATAGTAAGGAAAACCTGTCAATAGCGTACAATGTCTAGGCGACTGTACATTACGTAAGTCATCAATTGACTGATTAGCTATCAAGTCCTTTCATTCTTAACTTAATTTCACAACAATGATACATTGACAAGTATGAAACTCATCAGAGCGGAGGCGGTAAAACAACGGACATAATTATGAAAAGAGTTCTACTCAGTCGGGTTATCTGGTGAAGGATCTCAGAAAGTCACCACGTTCGCCTCGAGAAGACGAAGCCCGAGGGTGGCACTCAGGAGTGACTGCACGTGTCTATACCATGGGGCGTCCCGCATGAAGACTACATGATATCTGGCCTTCGGAGACGATTTGGGCATGGCTCTTAACCTTACCATACTCCTCCAATACATACGTATGCAACCAACAAACGTCAGTAGTACTTAAAGCTGCAAGTAACCCCAAAGCAAAAGGAATAAACAGCCACATGTCGCATGAGATAAAAGGCGGAATAGTCAGCGTTGTGATTTTGTGACTTACGGAGCTATACATGGCAATAAACAACGTCAAGTTAATAACAAATAGAAAACATGGGAAGGAACTGCGGAGATATGTGAGAGGAAAGCAGTGGCACAATGTCGTGTCGGACTGGTTGCATCTGCTCGTCTACCGCTAAGTGCCGGCGTATCAGCGCTCATTGTCTAAGTATCCTTTTCTGTATCGCTGCAGAACTCCATCTTCTTGCACGCATTTGAGTTCTTCAACGAGGCTCGTCCATTGAGTTGCCTGAGAAAGCGTTGTGCTATACTGTTACTCATCTGTAAAGCAAGGTAAAAAAATAGCAACGAAAATACGCGAGTTGCTATATCGTCGACGAGTCGGCAAACAAATGCCTTGACCTCATCAACGGCGATCTTGACACGCCACAGCGGTGTCTCCTATTTTAATGGTATTAATATATTATATATATGTATATATACACGTATATATATACATATATGGAGCCGCAAACAAATTTTCAAGCCGATCTCATTCGCCGGACAGGAGATTTTCAAAAATTTTGTTATAATTGCATATTGCTTGTAAATCGCTATGAATGTTGAAGCGCTAATCCCTTAGCTTCAAAGTTAGCGCTCCTCCTCCAGTAAACGAAAACTGAGCAAATACGAAATGTGTGGATGACATTGCTAAATGGAAATCTAAATTAACTCATCAACTGGTTCAGTTGACAGCCTGTAATGTCGAGCTATCGCCCAGGCTTCCTTGTCGGCATGGTGAACTACGTAACAGCAATCCACGAAAACAAGTCTTAGTTAACACAACACTTGATAATGATCGAAACGCGCAATCAGACCATTGTGACTGGACCTGTCGCCTAACATGGATGTGTGTGTAAAGACGAAATATTCCTCTTTTATAATTAAATTTTTACTTTAGAAAGCTTTGTCGTTATTGAGGTGAAGATTTTGTATAAAAAAATGCCTATGTATGCTAAAAAACTCCATTTCGCATTTCTAAAAGGAGTGTAGCAACCATTCCACGGAACCGTCGCCACTCCTCTAAGCAACTGAGAGCGATCGTGGACGATATCATGGCCAAGAATATTGCTGCGGGACCTAACCAATGGTCGCGCCGCCCGCTGCTACGGGGCGGCGGTCAGCGCTGCCCACTTCTGCGGAGCAGCGTTCAGTATCGTTTCGTGCTGGCGTTTTGATCGGTCGTGTGTCCCCTTGCCATACTCCGCCACCTTTCTCCCGTTGGTTCCTTGCTTTGTCTGGGCGTCCTGCATAGCTTGAACAGTCGGCCCGACTGTTTGAAACTTTGATTCTTTTGAGAAAAAGCTGAGATTGAAATGAAATTGAAATAAGGAATTTTCTAACCTGAATCCTTCGTTCAATTATTGAGACGGCCACCCGTGTGTGAGAAGTCTGCCAGTGCACCAATGTTCTTGGACTGTGCCGTTGCCGAATGTGTTCAGGCTTAAACTTGACCTTTTCGGTTGCCCGTAGGACAAGCTCAAGGAGATCTTTGAAAAAACTTCGTACGTTCGGCCCTAGTCGTGCATTTCTTTGCCTCTTTTATGATAATTAATTCGAAGACACATTCTCTTCAATGTGCAGCCCATTGATATTTTATGAAAAAAATTGTAATATGCGGACGGTTTTAGAAAAGGTGCAAATTTCGCGCGATGACCTATTTTTTTCTTTCTAAAATTTTTCAAACAATTCGTACGTTAACACTGGTAAACAATTTTCTCTTATTGCCTCAAATCTATACTACTGACAGAAGATTGTTAGCTCTTTCACCTGCTCGTTCACTAAACATGAGTAGTCACTGGAGAGCTTTGTCAATTTACCATATGACTTAAGAGAGTCGAGATCCTCTTTTGGGCTTGGCTTGTGAAAAGCTTTTTAGTGCGCAGTGCCAACGAAGTAGATTACGCCTTGTTTTCGGAGTAGTTAGCAATCGTTCAATCTTCGTAGCAGGTTCTGTTGGTTGTAGTAGGGTAAAGTATGAATCATAGAAGCAATTCACCATCACGGAGAGGTAGAATACCGAAGGAAATTTCTATAGGCAATTCCAGTATGAAGTTAGCCATAACATCCTAGAAATCCTCGATTTTCATAGGAGAAGTACATTTTCCATGACTGGAGCTTCCGTTTTTGACATGAAGGCAATAGCTAGGCTAGGCTCCAGTCGCTGCCCCATTGCCAACAGTGTCACTAGAGCGAAATACTTCCGAAACCATCCTGAGAGTGATTAGATCAGACGCTTCCTTATAAGAACCATGCTGCTATGGACTTATTTCATATTCGGATGTGCTTAGAGGTCATTTGGAGGGAGCATCCCCGAGCGTAAGAAGCAGAAAGTCAATTCACTTATTTTTTGGGAAAGGGAAGAAAGTTTGTGGACGCCGTGGCCAAGCTGCTGCGATACTGTTCGCGGCGCACCTGAAGTAGGGCTCATAATTTTTTTTCTGCCGTTGCAGCACGCCACTGAAATTTCTGAGATTTGAGCTATCGAGTATTTGTTAAATATCTGAAAAACTCGGAGCACGTTTTGACAAAGTGCCGAAACAGGGTGCCGATAACGAAAACGATCCAAATTTGCGGAACCTGACCTTTTTCGGATGCTACATTTTTGAAGATTGAACAAACTTTTAAATTTCCGAGTGTTGAGCTATCGCATGATCATTCAAAATCTGGAGCATAAGCTGTGTGCAGACCAAAATTCTTTGGTATACAACTTATTTGCTTTTACTATAACAGTGCAATGAAAACGTTATTTTAAAAATAAAGTACACAATTGGACTTTTCGTGATTTTAGCGACCAAATAAAACCAAAACTCTAAGGCGACTGCAAAGGTGTTTTTAAGTTCATTTCTACGTTTAAATTCGGCCGATAGATTTTGAGTGGGCAACTATGATATAACTCCAAAACACTTACTTGAGATACTTGCTTTATGACTTTCTTTGACTTTCGACAAGTGGCAGTGTGGTGAGCACAAAACAGGATAGTGATGAGAGTTGTGACACACCAGTGACTCTAGACAACGTACTACGACGGCGAACAATTCTATGGACAAAATCGTCTTAAAGACAGTGTAAATCATTAGCACTTCACCTGATTACGCTTATATCATCTGCTACATAAAATTCCATCCGTTTCCTGATCAGTTTATGAAATCTTTTCATTATACTGTTTTTGAGATCCAGCTAAAAATCTCATCTCTATAATCTCATAACATTTTTTTAGCCTTCCATAAAGTCTTATGTAGGGGAGAGGTTGAACCGAGAGACAGTGTGCTAGCTGATGCTTGTTGGAAATTCGGAATGTACGGCTCATTCGCAGTATCATATCAAGTTTTATGTTTGAAACATGTTATTAGATTGCTTTATAAAAACCCCCTGTCTAACTGTAAGACATTACACGGCTTCAATAGATGTGTCGCTCTAACGAGTTTTGAGTTAGAATCAATGCTCAGTATAAGAAGTCTCTGAAGAAATTTCGTTCATGGGGAAGGCGAATCTTGACATTGAGTGTTGATACTCTAACAGAAGCACTACTCAACAATTTTTTACAAAAATCGGCATTTTCCATTATCTCCATACTGTTCGATCCCCTTGCTAAAAACGCATTTTTTGCCTGATACTTTTCCGTTATCCGTGTTCAGCTTCAGAAAACCTGTTTCTGGTTGCTCTCAAAGTCTTGGCAGTCATTCGATAGCCTAAATCGAAAGAGGTCAAATGGTGTATTTTATTTTCAAAACAGCTTTAATATTGCGCTAAAGCAGCAGTACAGAACTATACTGTTCATTCAAACATTTTAGGTGAAGAAAGCTAATCATTTAGACTTTTGATAAAGAATCGTGGACCAAATTTTGAGGATTGTAATGATTTATTTGGTTTTTTAAAAGAACCTCTTCTTGCGCTGTAACAATCAACAAAAGATTGAGTTTCGCAAATTTGAAATATTTTCGTTATACTCACCTTTTTTCGATCCCTTGGGAAAAACTTTTTTTTTTGCTTTTTCTTGCGTGTTAACAATTAGCTAAGCACAAATCTCGAAAATTTCAGCGAAATGACTCATTTTCAATACTTCTTCAATAATGCCCTCCAACAGCAAAAATAAAATTGTGTCACATGCAAATATTTTCTGCTGAACAAGGCTTTTCTTTCAGATTTTTCTAACCATTCGATAGCTTAGATCTTTCTGATTCTGATGATGTATTTGTTTTCTAAAAATTCCTTCATCCGTATGACCCTCACATGACTATCTTGAAAAGGCTTTGAACATTCTTATACGCTATACTGAACTTCTACAGCGAGAAATGAAACAGTTAATAAGACGGATTCATACTTGTTTATTGCTAACCGTAATCCATTGAATGGAGAAAATGGTGATAACACAATATCACGTGTTAACGCCATAACCTCTTTTCACCCCTGATAAAGAACATGGCCCAGTGCGAGACTGTGGGTCACTGGTGAAGCGGGTATCACCGTTAAAACGTACGTATGGCTTGAATGAAACAATTTCAAGAAGACTTTATCATTTTCACAAAAAATCGTATGTTTTTCTGGTATTTCTCCGTTATCCTTCCCCTATTTCGACCACTCAGCAAAGACGCAATTTTCCAGAAAAAAGCGGGCTGTATCTCTGCACGACTCTTTCATCTGTTTCTTTTTTTTGGTCCTTCAATGAGACATGCGTATTGAGCTGTCTGACGGTGCGCTGTGCTGTACAGCCACTCATTTCAGTTAAGCAAGGTAAAAGTGGCAATGAAGATGCGTGAGTTGCTATACCGTCATCGAATTCGCAAACAACTGCCTTGAACTCGATGTCGGCGATCTTGCTACACCACCGCGGCACCTCCGGTTTTAGCCCTCTTCACCGGCTTCAGTTAGGTCTGTTCATTTATTCTTAAGCTGAGTTAATTTGAAAGTACCATAACAGCGTCGTCTAGCAACTAAACTTTCAGAAAACACTGTCAGTCGGGCAAAACCCGTTGCCCTTCGAGATTTTTATAGTCAGTTCTCTCGGGGAAGCACAAACGCTCTGTGTTAGGTGAACATTTCGCTTGACATAGAGTGTAAAACGTTCGTCCTCGATAACTCTCTGTAAGAGAGCAGAGCTCTTGAGAGAACTGACTATGAAAGTATCGAAAGACGACGGGTTCTGCCCGGCTGACGAGTCTGTAAGGACGAAACATGTTTATCGGGCTGTACAAGAGTCCTTCCCAGACCACATCACTAGTTGACTCAAATAATAATGAAAGGATCTATGTTATTCAGCAACAAAATTTCGAGGCGGTTTCGTTTGCTGGATAGGAGTTTTCTTAAGGATTATCACATTTTAGTCGCTATCGCACAGTGGGACGTGTGTGGCGCAATGGTTAGAGGTTCTTTGTGACACGCGCGTCATGGTTGATAGGTCAATGGGCGATGGTTCGATTCCGCGTCCAAGACTATCTAAACCTTCCATTCCTCCATGATCGGTGAAAAATGGTGCCACACTTATCTGATAGGATAATAGCAGTAACTTTATATATGCTATACTAGCACGAGCTATTTGTAAAGACGAGATTTTCATGCAGCCACTTCAAACAGTATTAGATGAAGACGAATGCACGGCGCATCCCCTAGGTATTGATCAATTCCAAGAGTTTCGAATTGTTATTTGCATAGTATGTAATGTGTAGATGTAATAACTCCGAAGAAGAGTAAACATAGAGTGTAGAATGGTTTGAAGTGTTAATAGCAGTGCTGTCGCATGGATCAAGTCAATTTGGATTTTTACACCACACCACAGAGACAAATTGGCATCACCACTCATTCTTTAACATCTCCATGGATGAAACACGAGTTTGACTCCCGTCTGAGATCGTATATTTGCTCACCACTCATTCCTTCACGGATATTAGAAACATTATAATACTGCGAAAAATGCTGTGAAAACTAGAAATTTGGAGTATTACTTACTGCTTGTTGGAAGTGCTGAAATGAATTTACAACTGTTCACTCGTAACGGCATCTTCTCTTTCATTCAACGACCTTCTTCTTGCTCGATGATGCTTCAAGCGCATGCAGCGAACAGAGCCGTGCTTTCTCATTTTGGTCATGTTTGACCTGCTTCCATAGATGTCTTCATGCCCCTGGTACCACTACCCAGAAACGATTCTTTGCTGTACCACCATTTGTGAGTGGTCATGTTTTTTGAACTTCTGAAGTTAACTAGATTCAAAGTTATTTTAGAAATAAACGCAGATACACCTGAAAAGAATTCGTCAATGGTTTGATAGAAGAAAAGTGAGAATTGAACGCTTTTCTGACCTATCTTTGGTACTTTTTTATGGGATCCTCTTACAGCATAGGATAGAATTTCATTTGATTGAATGAAAGGTACTCAGATTGAGTTTAGAACAGTGTATTTCCCTGTTCACTCATATCCAGACCGCAGCGTGATGAGTAGCGTTTTAGACAGCTACTTATAGCAGCAGCAATCCTACTCTTGACAGAAATTTCTCTATAAAAACGCGTAATTTTTTAAAATTAAAAAGATTTTTGCATTTTCAGGATGGCAAAACCATATACGACTCGTCCATGAGAAACGTCTTCATACGTGTCTTTACGAGGAATGTGATTATCCTGAATATAGCAGTAGTTGGGTAATATTTTTTAGTTTAATTAAAAAGAGAAATACTTCGTTTTCACTCGTGCATCCATGTTAGCCGATGCGCCACTTTTGCTCGCATTTCGTTCGCTGGAGTAAAAAGCGCTAATTTTAAAACTAGCCCTTTTGCGTTTATTTAGTGCTTATAATTCTGTGTTTTTTGCGCTTTTTAAAAGATTTTGTGTGCCGTTCTTCTCTTCCCTTTTCTCTGCTTTTTTTTTCAAAGAAGGCCTCTATTTTTGTTAGCTCAGTAAGCAAGGGCTCCGGCCAAACAGCACTTTGAAAAGAAATTATATACGTTTTCTAGTCTTAGAATATAACTAAATGTGTTTTGTTGTACTCATCGATTTGCATTTGGTTTGCTCGCAGATGAGGCATGCGTGCCGTTTGCGGTCGAAGCGCTGAATGGGTTCCATTTGGACAATGTACCAATAGGAGTACAGTCCTGCAGAGAATTAAAGCATGTTAGTTGAATTTGCGCATTGATGTTCAGAGTTACTTTGATAACTTAGTTTGAATTTTGTAGAGAATGCACTAATTGTTTACTTTGGCATTCCCATTTCGTTTGATTTTTCTTTGAGAAGTTCATTTCAGCGATTAACATGCCTGGAATAAGCTTTGATTCCGTGTCTGAATAGGAATGTACACTTAGGTTGCGTTAAATTCTTTTATATCCCATGTAATATTCATCCGCCTACACAATAGATTTGGATTATCTTTTGGATGAATTCTTCTTCGAAGTATGACATACACTAGTATCGAAATTATTTCTGCCGAGTACTGAGAAGATCGTCGAAATATCGACTTTGGGATGTTTGTCGAAGTTTTTCCATACCATTTTCAGCGCAAAAGTTGTTAAGTTAGAGCAAAAGAGTTTTTAACACAATTTTGTCTTCTCTAGATAATCATGACTCGAGGTGAGTAACAGTCATGCTGTAGAGTCCAAGACGACGGCGATCATGCGACCCTTTGACTACTCGAGAAGTGAGAAGTGAAAAGATTATAGCAACTGAATTTTTGTGCCCTCACAATTAAAGATGGTGTTCTTATTTGTTCGCTCCAATTCTGCTTCGAGAGTCGCATTTTTACTTTAAGTAATGAGGACTTCGGCGATTGTCGGGCTGCATCATCTTCAGCTACCGGTTGATCCGCTGCCTGAGTCGTCTTCTAAAGTAAGATGTATACAGGAGTCGGAATTGTTTCTGTCATGTAATAGGGAGTCGCGAAATGTCGGCCTAAGATATGTTCAAAGGCTTGCGTGTTATTTGTATTGAAAAAGTTTCAAGCTAAAACATGTGGTGTTTTTTAGCTCGCAATTCGTTATATTCGGGCGGGTGTAATTAGAAGAGTAACGCTTTAGTTCTAGAGCTTGAGGCTGTGTCAATGTAAAGTTTTAAGGAGTACAAAATTATCGGAACTTTTTCGCGCATCTTGTTCATACGTACCTATATAAATACGTATTTACACAAATACATATACGTGCCATATATATATATATATATATATATATATGCGTATATATGCATATCCTTATATGTTGAGTGAGTTGCCAGTTCGATTCAAGTTGTAGTATGGACCTTCTCACTGTTTGCCAACTTTTTTATTCAATGTTCCCATAGGTTTTTTCATGAAAGAGTACATTTAGCCTCATCCGTTCTTATGATTGTGACAACAGTTTGATCCAGCACATGCTTAATGGACATTTCCTTTCTAAAGCATTTTTGCATGCTCTAATTCAATCAATACTGAGTGTAGCGGACTGAAAACCACTTGCTACGTCACTTATTTGCCACCGTTAGTCAGATCTGATATGATCAAAGCGCTTTTTAATCAGGTACGTTTCCTGGCATTTATACCACATATACACACAGTTGCTTATCATGGGGGAAGATTTGTGAGAACGGTGTGAGTATCTCCCAAAGTACTTCGTTTAGTATAGATTTCGGAATACGCAGTCTTGCCTACAAAGGCAGGATATTTGTAGCAGAAATCCACTAACTGAACTTTGTTTATGACTGATCACGACATTGTTCAGAAGTCTCGATTTGTTTCAAAATTTTAGCAATATAGGTTGGGTATTGGTGTATAGAGGTTGTTTCTGATTTTGTGAAGTTAGTGAAGCTTACAAAGTATCTGTGGTTGATGAAACAGAATTGTTTCGATGTAACAGCTTTTGCCGGTGGTATGATGCTATAATAATATCAATTATGTGAATGTGCAAAAATTTTTGTGTCAGGCGGGGATCCAAACCCGTAATTGAGGTGAATAACCTATAAGCAACTTCTTCTTTGATTGCAGTTCGCCACTGTAAATTACGGTTATGTTCTAGAAAGCGACTATGTCGACGACCTTCGCCGTTCTCACGAACTTTACAGGGGCAGAATGCGTTGTTTGCCAACGTAAGTCTGAAATTTGCTGCTTTCTACAACATGTATTCTGGAATAAAATCTTCTTTTGAACCGTTTGTGAGGTTCTCTGTGGGCGCTATATACAGTGCAATACATGTGTTCTTGTTTGCAGCCTCGTCAGTTGCACAGTGCTAATTCTTTTCGTGTAATGACCACACTTCCAAAAGATACTGGATTAGACAAAAGGCATTGTACGACTGACGAAGCTGTAAGGTCGGAACCCGTATACTATACTGTTCTTTTTGAGGGTCAGTTGAGAAAATTCGGTCAATTAGAAACGCGACTGGTTTTACTCTTTCGATTAATGGGATGTCAATATTGATTTCTGGGTAGATATTTTTCTTTTTTTTAGGGTAATATGAAGTAGTAATGTGTTGGTTTGTGAGGTGATGTGGTGCAGCAGTTACCAAAACTACTAAGCTTTCTTCAAATGTCTCAGTGCATGCATGATTCATTGCAGATACCTAACTGTGAGAAAGTCACTAAGGTAATGATTTCAACATAATTTCACGTTACGTCGAGTTTTGTTTATTGTTTTTGTTGCTCCGCTAACTTTTGAGCGCTTATAGCGCAATGGGCAGAAATGCATTGCATTAAACATATAATCCTTAGTTCCATGCCGCACTCAGTGCTAACTATCCCCCTCCCCCCACCCCTCACTCCTGAAAGCAGTAGTTCTCTACATTATCTAGTCTCACTGTTTTTTTTCAAAGTTAACCGCTCTATGATGCTAGATATATAAATTCAGCATTGTTGGGTGAAATGCAAAACTGTGAACGCCGGGCGGGTTTAAACCCACATTTTTATTTTTTTGCGGGCACTACCAGTGCCCATTCTGCCATCACTCTTTCTGCGACACATTGTATCGATCTGTTAGCGACAGGTCTATATCAGCTTATCGCATACCTCTCACGCTATATCTTGGCTTTTAAAAGTAAGTATAGTAGGGGTACCTGTTTTGTTTCGTCCATAGAGTTCCACCTTGTTTTTGTTCTACTTCAAGTTATTCGCATGTTTTCATGCTGTACTGTCTTTTAGGAACCTTTACATTACGATGACAGTGACGAGCACTTCGGATCAAAATTTATACTTCAAAAACACATTGTCCTCCATCATTTATGAGTAATTATGACTTTAGAATTTCTGAAGTTTACAACATCAAAGGTTATTTTAGGAACAATTGCAGATGTCCTCGTAAGAAATGCATCCAAAAGTTTGGTTGCCGAACGAAAAGGTGAGTATCCGGCGATTTTCTCAGTTCTTTGACGTTTTTTTTGCAGATTTTTATATTAAGACTCAACAGTTCATTTTAGTAGATGAGGGGTACTCGGTTTGGATTGAAGAACAGTGTATCGCTCTGTTCGCTCAAGCCTGAACCTAAAATGAACTGTGGCATATAAGCTAGAAGCTATTTACATCAATGGCTACCCAAATGCTTACGGAATTTTTTGAGCGAAAACACTAATTTACGGAGATCAGAATATTTTTGCGCTTTCCAGGACTGCAAAATCATGTGCGAGTGATCTATGAGAATCGTCTGCACACGTGTGCCTTCCAAGATTTTCATCAACCTGGATACTGGAATAGTCGGGTAATATTATATGAGGTAATGTGAATAGAGGAATATTTTGTGCCTACGTACAATTATAATTTATCTTCTTCACTGCCATTAGTTCTTCAGTTCACCTGCATGCAGTAGTCTTGACGATTGGACAGATACTTTATTCACTATAAAAATACTAATGCGCTAAGATATGCGAGGTAATAAAATTACAAGGAGGAAAGGGTATTGGTCTATTATGGCGGCGCCACTTGAGGACTTCGGTAAAAACGTAATTATTGCTTTTGCAAAACGTTTCTGTAGTCTATTGAGAGCAAATCAAGTGAACTTTAACGGCATATTTTGATTCTCAAATAGCTTATTTTTGACATGACACCGTACCAGTCAGAATGAGATTCCTTTTACATATGAAGAGTTCTAGCGTGATAGAAGTTTTTTTATAACAAAATTTTAACCATCAGATAGAACAAAATGAGATTTCTTTGCATTTGAAGAATTCTCACCTAATAGAAGTTCTTTTATAACATGCTTGCTCTTTGGTATTACAGCTGTACACACACCTTAGCGGACTAGAAGTGCTCACTGAACGTGAAACACAATATTTTTTCGGTCGGTAGAAAGCTTGAAGAAGATTTTCTGAAAGCCAAACAAACCATTATATTCAAAAAAATTTTCTCTATCTAATGGTTGAAAGCTCATTACAACATAGCTTTTGTCCAATGAGAAATTTTCGAATGAGGAACAAAATCTTGTTTTGAGTGGTACGGCCCCAAAAATAAGCTATTTAAGATTATAAACATGCCACTAAAATTCTCTTAATTTGAGCTATCTAAGTTAAAGAAACGTTTTACAAAAGCATGGAATGCGCTTTTACCGAAGACCTCAAGTGGCTCCGCCATAATGAAACAGTGGCGAAAAAACTTAGGACTGGTGCTGAAAAAATTACTCTGATGAATTCCTGTCTGGATCTCTAGAATATTTTCAGCTTATCCACTACGCTTGTGTATAGGCTTTATATGCCAGTGATTATTTAGCGTAGCGCAGTGAAATCAGTCGAAATGGGTAATCAATCGGAATCGCCTCCAAACAACCGTGTATTTTCCGTGTAATCAATTGCAAGCATACTAAAAGTATAAATCTCGCGGAAATATAACATCGACTTATCTTTGCAATTTTCCTCGCAAGGACGTATAGTTATTCTTACCTGTCTATAAATAAAGATGTTTGATCGATGTTGTCAAGTGTTATCCGTTATCTCTCAATCAAATAATCTCACTTTTGCTCTCGTATATTTCGTTAATCTCACTTTTGTTCTTGCAGGTTTCCATAGCTTTCCTCGTTAATGTTGAGTCTTACCCAATTTGCATATTGTTCGACTAGCATGCCCAGTCCAAGTTTCCTTTTGTGACGATGATTTCCAACTCAGTAGATCAGCAGTATAGTTCTCTAAATGGTTACTATTTCTTCTTTCTCCAAATAGTTACTATTTCTTCATTGTGTATACCTATGGCTGTTGATATTCCAACTGGATCTTTTGAAACATTCAGCTTGAGATTTCTAATGAAGTTATACTGTACGTCTATTCATGGACACAATAACATTGATTATAAGTAAACAAGCTAAACTAATGCTGTAAGCCATTCTTAAACATGATAGCATCGCTATTAAACAAACATGGGAGAAGCTCCTCTGCTGCATTCTTATCGTATCGTCTGTTTTCCAATTTGTTATGCTTCTTACTATTGGTTGCTTTCCTGCAATCCTTTATGCTCACATTTGTTATCACGATACAACTTCTGTTTCTAATATATATATCGCAAGCCTGTTTGTACCGAACTCTCACTATTGCTATAAACAGTTGCAATCTAAGTGTTAGTTATTCTTCGTGAAAGTTCCTCGTGGCAAACTTGTGCAGAATCGAGCATCCTTTTCAAGTCAATAACTTTTCCTTGCTAAAGAATAACTCAAAGCTCTCTATTGATCACCTGTTACAAGCAGATTTTCAGATAATGTTGCCACTAATAATAAGCGATCTGTCGCCTCTTTAACTCAAGTCGGTCCGCCTGCTTGTCGCTTATTATTGAGCGATCACGTGGAATTTGATGACGGCCTCATAGTAACGTTATAGAAAACAAAAGCAGTCTCCATGACGTGTCGTAGCCGAGTTCGTTTTGTCCTTTTCCAATATCGTCTCGTTGTATTCGAGATTTGATCGTCTCTCACCGGATGTATCATCTACCAACATCTTGGGCGAGATAACTTAGCGAGTAGGGCACTTAGTTAGGAACTTTTCTGCTGGTTTGGCTGTTCTTGTTTCATGAGCCCTGAGGTCGGCCTAGCCAGCATCTTTGTCAGGTTCTCATCACATCAGCCGGTCGCCGGCTCTTGCGAATCAGAGGGCAGTTATCACTTAGCAGCTTGTAGCCGTCAAGGTGGCAGTGATTCTAGTACGATTTACCCTCAATGCTCTCCAGGTGGAAATGTCGATTACCTCTCAACTCGGGGGCCCTGATTGGAGGGATTCCGCCTCTGTACATTGCAGCCAGACAACCGAAAACGTTCCAGCTACGGTGATTTGGTAAAATTGGTAAACGATTTGGGAGGGGAATACTTGTATTACCAAATGCATTTTATCTGTTTGTTTAGTTTAGTTTTGTTGTTTTCAAATCATTTATTTCTTCCCATTCTAAGATCTGTCACTCGAAGTTTATTGCTCTGTCGAGTGTCAAAAGGAATAGTTGGCCGGATGGTTGACGGTTTCTGAACAAAAAGTTTGAATTCTCCATTTACGAGTTTAGCTGACTGTAACAAGCAAATGTTGCTTTGACCTAGTAGATCTCAGTTTGGATATTTTCTAAGCGAAGATGGGAGCTATTGCTCTTGATCATGATATAGTGAGAACGTCCATACATCGAACTCATAAAGGAATACAGAATAGCACTACTAGAAATCAGGGGTGCCGCAACCGATAACAAGAGATAAATATATGAGTTGCACAAGACGGAAGTGAAAGCAATGTGCCCGTGGTATTCCGTGGAGGTTCTTCATGTTTTGCCTTCGTACAAGGTGGACCCGATCTCCCTGAAACAATAACCTTTGTGCCCTATGTGAACCTGCATATCGCAGTGAATTTGACGTAATCGCCTCAATAAATAAAATTTAGGCAACCAGCTTATGAACTCACATAAAATTTTTTATTGACATTTCTTTTTGATACACTTACGAGGAGATATTCTCACTGGTTGTTTATTTCAGTGAAAAGAAGTTATTTCCCAAAGTTCCTGTAATTGACCGATGGGTCATTCATTACAGATGCTTTGGTGGGCACGTCAATAAGAAGAGGTATCCTACCAAAATTCTCTCTTTTCTAAGGAAACTGAATGGTAACAAAAATTTGGCCTTAGACGGAAGTTGAACTTAAGTTTTATCCATGCCGGGGACTCGTGCTACCACTAAAACCCCCAAAGTGACCGCTTGCTCACAACTCATTTTTCAATAGCAACTCATCCGATATGGGTGAAACGTGCATTTAACTCACGTCAGAGGTCGAGTTCCTGTTTACCAGTCGGTTTTCTTTGAAATATTTGATCATTTCCATTAAGGATTGTTCTTGAAATTCAAAGATTGTAAGTTCTTTGATCGCAGCTTTGATTTATTGCCTAGGAGGTGGTATCAATGTGCTTAGGCTTCTGGTGCATACTTAACATAACGTTGTTGAGCAATTCCAATTACTTCCGGTTTAAAATTCATGTGCTTATTTCACTGCTGATAAAGCTTATGAGAAGACCTAGTAAAAAGGATTCCGAAGATTGTAATGGCATCATGTTACATATCCTTCTAGGCAGTGGACAGAATATTTTCGAGGCGCAGTTTACTGTTTTGTTGTTTATTAAGAACCAATCGCTGTGTTCCTATGAGCGATAGCCTTGTTGAAGTTTGTTTAATAATATTCTATCATTCGTCAATCATAAAACGCCGTCTCAGGATTATAAAAGTCTTAATTTTATCATAAAACTACAACACTGTCGTTCGAACGCGCTCCGTTGGATTGCCGATCCACGTCGGTGGCAGGCGACGAATCAATGCGGTACTGATAGTGATAAAAATTAATCTTTCCTTCCAACGACTTGGCATCTCTCTGGTGCGCCCTCCGGATCTGAGCTAGCTTATGAGGTTTTCTGGTGTAGTGAATTCCTTGACGGTGGAGCTGGAAGTAAGATCAATCACCGATAAATACTGAATTTTTGTTCGTTCTTACACTCTGAGACAGCTAGTAGCCTCGCGACTAAACCACTTAGGTGCTCCGATCAGTTTTCGGTAACGTTACATTTTGTTGCTGTAAGTTGTTCAGTAAGACCATAAACCTCGCGCTTAACTTCCTTTCTTTGTGATGAGAAATCTTGGAATATTACCCCAAATTTACATAGGTTAATTTTCTTTCGTTGTTATCATGTATAGAAAGTAGCATTAATGGCTTACTGTTGTTTCAAACAAATAGGTAGCAGAGTCTGCTATGTATCTGGATAATGAGCAACAATTTTCGATGACATCTTGCTTATTAATTCGCTGGTGTACTAATAGACTTAGGGACGTTTTTTTCTCCACTTAAATTTTTAGTAAGATTGTAGTGAGAACATAGAACTTTGGAATTTATGGAGTGTCACCCATTTGTCTAATCACTGCTCGATACACACGCTATTCAGAACTAAAATTATTAATAAGAACCACTAAAGATGAGCAGAGGGCATTATGCATTTGTAAGTTGTGTCAGTTGCTCCTAATAACAATTTGCGTACATATTCTAGCAGCGTACTTCCTAGGATATTCCAGTGTGGTCAGAGTAGTCTACTCACTGAATCGCCAGTGTATCAGACTTCACGCTACCTCATACTGAGAGTGTGAGCGCATGTGGAGCAGCTGTTACAGGTGCTCTTTATCACACACAAGTTCGGTTTCGCGCTCATGAGTCACATCCAATCCTTCGGGTCGGTAAGTTGGCATCGGATTGGCAGCACACTGGTTTGGGACAATAAGCGGCTCTGACTTGGTACAACGGGACCGCGAGTCATTGTAAAATCCCATATATGCATTCAATCACCTCACACGAAGTAAAAATTCAAGACGAATGCACGGCTCGTCCCTCAGGGGTCGATCATCACCAAATTATACTGAATGTTTATTGCGAGGTTTTAGAAGCAGTCGTTGTCCTGAAACACAGATGTTTTCTACTGCAACAGCGATTAAAAGAATTTTTCCAAAAAGCAACATATTTTTGAGTTCTCCGAGAATTGTGCTATTGAAAAAGTAGTAGTAGTTTAATGAAGTGATTTTGTCCAGCGAAATATGAATGGAATAAGGAAAGCGCGTGATTCGTGTGAAACCAGTGGCGCAAATGTCGACCTAAACTATCACTGGGGCCTGAAAATGACTGCAGCCCATAGTTTTTGCTACTGCAAACTTGTGATGACCCTTTTTGAAAGGTTGGCGTAGATTTTAGCGACTGTAGAGTGTTCCGACAGTAAGTATTTTCCTATCCGTGAAAAGCACCTTCGACGACAAACAAAAGCGAGCAAATAAATCATTCGTTGGGCCTTTAGAAGCCGTTCTTCTTCCATCTTCCAAGAAATTGACAAATAAGTAAAACAGGTCCTGTACCAAAATTTAACAAAGGCTTCAACAAAACTATCAGCGTTAATGAAAAAAATTTTGTATCAGCTCGAAAACTGCCGAAATACGAAATTATCACAACCTTTTACGCATTGTTCGTATGACCAAGTCTGAAAACGGTATCAAGATGCTGGTAAACCATCTTAAAAACTATGACCTAAATGCATGAAAAGTAATTAATGAAATGAAAATATTAATAAAATCTCTTGCCAATCAGTACTAGAGTTAGGTGGATTTGACACAAATGTTTGGAAGTTGTTCAAGCAAATAAATGTTGATGAAGTACGTCGCGCAAAAGGTGAATCAAGAGGAATGCGGTATTTCTAAGATGAAATAATTGAAATCAATTGTAAAACCGAGGATTTATAAAAATGACTTTCAGTTATATTTTCCAAGTATTAACACAGATTTGTCAGATACTACAGAACAATTTTTTGGGGCCACACGCAGAGGACAAGCCTCAAATTCAAAGATGTAAATCGATCATATACAAAGAATTCGAATAAATTGCATAGCTAAACGACAGGATCGCTCGACAACGAGAAATGGATATAGCAAAACGTCGAAATAACAAATCAAAATCGTTCGCCGATGTAAAAAGTCAATTTACAATTAATCTCTTCAAATTATCATAAAAGCTCCCACTCATACATATCGTATCACCACCGACTATCGTAATTTGATTATATCAACGCCCTATCAAAGACCACCGGCGCTTTACTATGCAGCTGAGACGTGGGCTGTACTTCGACCACATCAAGACTGCTACGAACAACCCACAAAGCGCTTGAACGATGTCTTCTCAAATTCAGTCGGCGCACACAATATCTGGCTGGCTTGCGTAGCTCAGATCTTCGGAGTCTACCCAATTTTCGTACTCAGAGGATTATACATCTATTGCGGAACACGGATGAGCCGGTCATATACTGAAAATAACAAATGACAGATGTACGAGAAGAACTGTAGAATGGATTCCATGATATTGTACGCGTCCTCGAGGACGACCACCTACACGTTGGGCGGGCGTGTTCGTTAAAAGATTTAAGAAGCCGTACTCGCAACTCCCGCCTTCTTTCAGATCACGGTATCACACTCGCAGCAGCCGTCATGCTCAAGTTGGACCACTTTCAAGGACGACTGTAGCGCAGCTGAGAGACGACTGGAATATGTGCTGGGGTCCGCACAGTTAGTGAAGACGGACCGTTCAAGTATCAAGTATCAGGTAAGTACCTATCAAGGACCGCAACGGTCGTTGTTGTCTCAAAGTATTTTCATTTCACATGATACACGTTCAAACCGGCAGTGTGAACCTCGATATCCTCACATTAGATTCGTTTTCAATCAGCCACCACCCACAAACTCTCTCGGCTTTTTTATGTGTGGTATCAGTTGCTATGAGCATTTTCCACTCGTCATATATGTATGGTGCAATTGCAGTCTGGTGTAGTTGAGTTGATCCTCCTTATAGACCAGAAAACCATGCTAATGACCTTCACACCATGGTGCTCATACGTTTTCATTTAGTTTCACAACCGTCTAATCCATAGCTATCAAATAATTTTTAGGTTGCAAAAGTGCCGTCGCTTGGTTTCAATGTTGCGAAATTCCATTCGCATACCGAAACATGGAATGCACGCAGGCCGCAAGACCTAATTTTTCTTTTGACCGCTATAGCTCATCAAGAAATCCTTCTCAAAAAACGAGTACACCATTAAACTGTCGAAATTTCAGCTTTAGAGTGCTTGGAAAAGGTTTAGAAAAAAGCTCATTCAACGAAATCTGCTTGAATGTGATTAAATTTATTTTTACTATTATAGTACATCATAGTGAGTGTAATTAAATGTAAGTGAAAGCTACGTCTTTGAACTGCCTGCGAAAGATAGTGTGTCCACTTTGAGCACTAAATCAAAAGTGATATTACGTTTTATTATCTCCGCCCCCACGCAAAGCATTATTCAGATCTATATGAATGGCGAATCAAGTCATGAAATCATGGCGTTAATCAATCTCTGAGGGATGCGCCATCTATTTGTCTTAAATTTTTAACTTTGTTTGGGTTGATTGAGTGCATATCTGACCTTCGCAATGACTCGCCGTGGCCTTCCGCTGCATCAATGCAGTGCTGCTTATCCTCCTAGACAGATCTGCGACCAGTCTGGCACCATAAAGCCATATGTGAACGATTCAACTTCACAAACTCAGGTAGTTCACTCTGCTCCCGTGTACAACATAGAATGAGGGACAACAGAGCGTGTATCGTTGATATGTATCAGATAGTATCGCAATTTATCTCATCATGCCCAACCGGAAAGGACGATCCTAAGCCCTGTTTAACTTACTAACGATGGTACAACTAGCGAAGGTGCAGTCTTGAAACGTTGACGACCGTTAGCCCACGGTGTCAGCCTCGCTCCATCACAAATCTGTCGTTTTCGTCGAACACCACCTCACGAACGAGCACGTCTGGGGCCCTGAAAATGGTCGTCAACATGTTAATTCGTTCTATAGCGAAGTTCCGTGATATTACTTGATATTCTTGGAATTCCTATGCGTATTCCTTTTTAAACGGTCTCAGTCTCTAGCTATATACAAAAGCCATTTCTCATGGCTGTTTATCATCCATACTCTCGTGACTTCACATATTTCTTCTATAATTTAGACCCCAAAGAATACTTTTCTTTGAGAATTTAAAAATTTCTCAACGTTTCTTCCGTGTATTATTTAGAACAAAGAGTTTTTCTTCTATTCTCTTGTCTGGTACCATAGACTGATCATTGCTTCATCTGGAGGAATACTCTACTTTCTTGTGATATTCTCTGCATTACTCATGTGGACAGTATTTTCCTTGAAGTTGAGAGCACTCAGGTGGCATTCCCTAGTACAATAGACTTAGACAACCTGAAAAGATTATCACCATTCAATTTTTCCTTCTTCCACGACTTCTCAACTTACACAACCTCTTGAGACATTCCGTATTAGCCTGGATTTTTAACGATCATATGTTTCCTTTAGCAATATCAGTGCTAATCTCTCTTTACGTGAATTTATTCTCTATCTCCCTTCTGTCCACTCTATCGAACCATGAAAGTAATGGGTTGTCTAGCGATTTCTTTCGCATCTCGGTACTTCTGTTGATTCAAT
Source organism: Parelaphostrongylus tenuis (assembly GCA_019055375.1). NCBI lineage: Eukaryota > Metazoa > Nematoda > Chromadorea > Rhabditida > Metastrongylidae > Parelaphostrongylus > Parelaphostrongylus tenuis. Next base: position 30,068 of record JAHQIW010002440.1, read on the forward strand.
TGTTTTTTATTCAGAAAATTTAATATTCAGTAAGGTAATCACCATCGTGATTAGTGAATCTAAAAAACCTAGTGGGTAGAGACTGGATGCTTTCTACTCCGAAACAATGAGTCCAACGATCAAAGAACTCGACGGGATTCTCTGCTTTTTCCCACTGATATTGCTTCAAGGCGCGGATGAGATGATAATTCGATGAAGCAATATCAGGGCTATACGAGAGCAATATGAAGGCTATTGGAGATGTGGTGTCGTGGTTCAGCCAGATTCGCAATGTGGCGAGCCAATTTTGCAATCGAAAAAAGGAGGATAAAATAGTGTGAACGGTCAACGGATGAGGTGTCCATCGAGACGTCAATTTGCGATGGCGTTCTTATTTAGATGGCGAATGATGGTGCTACAGTCGTAAGCAACCGTCTCCAAATTACTAGGCATTTCCCAACATACCTCAGCCTTTTGGAGTTTCGAAGCAGAAAAACACCGAACAATACAGTTTCGAAGAAAAAATTACGAAATCACCCATCATTAGGTTCTTTTGCGACAGAAGTTTACGTAACTATACGGAAAGAAATCAATATGATGCATAATACGCCGCCTGAAAGTTATACAGGTTATGACATTTCTGAGTTTTGACATTTTCTCAAAACACAAGACAACAACATCTGCTAAACGTCTAACTGTCTATGAAACATTTTGCTGTATCGCCCGTGTATTTCACATACTGCTTATGAACTAGATTGGATATAAAAAAATAACAATACACTAAAAGATGTGTATATGCTCTTTCGCATCACTTTAATTTGAACTATAAAAACAATATGAAACCGATGTTGCTTTAACATAATGATGAACGTAAATACACGTAAATATTATCACAAATTGAAATGGTATCATTTAAGCCAATTGTCACTCGACAGGCACATCTCCGAAGATACGTACAATCGGCAGGACGCATTCCTTTGTGGTGATTCATATAATGTAATAATTAGATTGTAAGAATATTCTTAATCTCCTCTGTACAAAGATGGTCTCATGAAAGTGCGGTGAATGTTGATGAGGAAGACAGTGGAAAGTAAGTCGAATAATAAACGGAAAGCTCGCCCAATTAGGACGCAAACCATCGATTTCGTCAAGGATTTCGTTGATAGCACTGAAACAAATCATCAAATTTCAAGTTGCAGAATACGTTCTGTTTAGCTATAAATGGTAAACAATCTTGTGGATTGAGGATCCCTCCTCATTCCGCAATGCTCAGATACAATTCCAATCCCGCTGAAATGGTCGACCGCACTGAGGAGGAGTGAACAAAAAATGTTATGAGAGAAATGTTTTTGACTAATGAGAGAGATAAATGCTGAAATCACTAGACTGTCACTATTATTCACTTGATATGGCTCTCCCCACTATAAAAACATGTTCAAAGTGTGAACGAGCATTGTTAATCGAACCACATATGAGCGGGGAGGAGGAAGACGATCTTGGCATCAAACCGGTTGGTTTCTTATCATTATAACTCATAGGAGTCGATGCTTAACCAACTGGTCGAATCCGTTTGGTGGACACTAATCGAGTCTAGCAAAACGAACTATGTCGTCGTCAATCTACTCGGTGAAGGAGGATTCGGCGCCGTATACAACTAATTAGTACATATTTGTGAAACTTTAGAAAAGTGATTTAGCTTAGTTTGTTCAGAGTTCATAATCAAAAAGATGCGAGAAAAGAGTACGCAATGAAAGACGAGAAAAAAAAAATAGAACAACGCCGGCATTCTAAATTGAAAATGGAATTAGTTGCTTTACGATTGAGCAGTTTTTTCCACCAAAGAAGTTTTTATGTTAGATTTCATGAAAGGTAAGACGAAGTTGATCCATCGAAAAACATCCAAATTGTTGGAGATAGCCAGCGAGCAGAATTAATTCTCAACATATACAGGAAAACTGCGGAAACCCATGAGTCAAGATCTTCTGCACTTTTCCGACGACACCTAATTCCGTATTTTCTGCGAACTGGACGACCTCCGCTCTTTCGCTTCGCTTGCCGTGAAGCCTACAGATGCCATCGGGGTCACTCCGCAAGATTTTGTGTAGCTCCTTCCTTTTCTTTGAGTGATTTAGTTTTCCCTGCGCTTTGGGATAGATTCCTTGCCTTCCTTATTTTGTGCACTTTCAAGGATCTTCTATATAGCTCACCGTGCTTTTGCTTCATAGGAAAGTTTTGATGTGAGAAAAGATATGCCCCTTCTACAATTTGTGCCGTCAAGACTTCTAGGTGTTCTCATAAATTATGGCCCTAGAGCGATAAACACAAAATTTGTCAATTAAAAATGTGCCCAAGCCTACTTCCTTTATTATTCTGGTGATTGTGGCATGATCATAGTCAAAATCTTTGGCTAACCTCGATAATCCAAGTCGATTACTTTTCAGCAGCCTCACTGACGACCTCCCGGTCAATTTGGCGTTGGACGTCCGGAGCACGGCTAGTCCTCTGAGTTGGCGTATCCAGCGCGAGATTCAACAAAAAATGCAAACGTTGTTTACCTTAACACAAACTCTTTAGCCTTTGCACAATTAATGTTCCCAAAAGCGGTCTAAGCATCACGATCAAATTTGTGCATGTAAAGCAGCAAAATGCTTCGTTGAGCGGCCATGATGCGGTAAGTATAGAGCAATTTGGTATCAATAGGGATCTTGGAAAATTCTACACGAGGTCGCAGAAATGTTTTCAAGCTAGCCCGTAGTTTGGATAGGATACTGATTTGTATCTCCGAATATTCACATAGTGAAAAGGAAGTTCGCGGCACTCAAAGCACCACGTGAACTTTTCAAAGAGTTTTATGAGCATGAATGTAAGGAAACGAATCCAATGCAAGAACTACTGTAATTTTCACGATAAATGTAATGTCCTCTTTAGCATCTTAAGTAATCCGTATTAAAATGTGTTTTTCACTGCGCAGATCTTAGTTCTTGTAGCATTCAAATCGTCTTTAACCTTCCTTTTGAACGTGACAGAATATTGATTAAGCGCGTTTCCTTGCAGCGTTAAGGACAGTCTGGCTCGGGCGTTCTGTATAGCGACTGTGACAACGGGTCCTAAAAATAAGGTAACTGGTATTCTACTAGTGACTGATAAGACTGAAATATTGAAACATGTCCACTCTCTCAGACAGGAAATTATGTTAACAAATTGTAGCTATTGTGGATAAAGCTTCTCACATATCGGCGACTGGCGGTGACGTCCTAGAAATTTCCTAACTAGAACTTTTTCAGAGTTTCCGTAATCGTATCTGACTGATAAACCGTAGTGAAGACGTATTAGTCAAGTGCTCAACTAGAAAGCTATTAGTGTTGGGTCCTATTCCAGATTGCAGTTCTAAAACTCGTAGCGGGTCTACGAAAACAGTCACATTCCACATCAATTATCGATCGAGGCAAAAAAGATACGTTCTTCTTTCTCGTCATGGAGTTGGTCGGCAAAAGTCTTGCCGATCTAGAAGCATCACGTCCAAACAAAGTACGTGAGCTTACACTTATCGCTGTCATCGAAAATTCCGCATAGATTTTTCTGTCTCCAGGTGTTCACAGTGCCTACTAGTGTGGGTGCAGGTATACAATGTCTAGAGGCATGTGAAGATTTACACAAGCACGGTTTTATACATCGTGATTTGAAGCCGGCCAACTACGCATGTGATTTAGGAGACAAGAAAAGAGTGGTAAGAGTTTATATTGCACTACAGTGATGCAGGTAGTAACAATACATAAAGTATTTTGATTGTTTGTAAAAAGTTGGTAAGATCATCTTTTTGAAAATGATAAGAAAAGTTTAAGAAAGTAATCTTTATTTAGACATAGGTAGTCCCTGGATTAGATGGTAAGGTGAGTGGTTTTTCCTGAATCAGTTATCGCTTACAATACCTTAGGTTTTCAAAATATTTCTTTTTCTTCCCTTAGTATATAGTCATATAGATAAAGCTGCAACGAATAATACGTTCAGGCTCTGAAGAAGGCGTATTTTTCGAAACGTCAGCCACAAGCAAACGCGAAAACCCATCGACCGGATAGAAGAACAATCGATTGGGGAAAAAGATACCAACCTCGTGAAGCTCTAAATAAAGATTAGTTTTCTAAACTTTTCTTATCATTTTCGAAGTTTTATATTATTAACATGCCGAGGTTTCAAGAAAGTCGGTCTTTCGAGTTGTTACAAGAGGTATCATCTCTTTGCTTTTTTGAGGATCAGTTTTCACTCAAGTGATATCCTTCTGTAAAGTAACGCTCGTGGTTTTGCCCTCGGAAAAAAACACGAGAAATTAGCCGATCCGAAAGCATTACATGAATCTCATTATTCACTGGATACAAGAAACTATCAGGAATATATTCTAAGGCAACTAATTTTGATCGATTGAATATCGGTTGGCCCTGTGAATATCGGTATCGAGGATTTATTTGATACCTAATACAACCGTAAAATCGCTGCAGGGCCTCAAGCAAATTTATGAATTCTAGGAATTTTCAATAGAAATTTCCGGTATATATACTTGATTTTGGAATCGCAAGAAAAATCACAAATGTGAAAGGCGAGCTAAAAGCACCACGACAAAGCGTTCGATTCAAGGTATCTGTTTGAGTTGACCTTCAATTTCCGCCACACAGAATCTGACGAATTATGTTACGACCCCTATATTCAGTGTTTGCCTTTGATATGAAAGAAACAACGAACTGTTGCTTCATAAAGGTAAAGACAATTCATAAAACATTCTGTATCATGGTTCGTGTTACTCTCCAAATCAACCGTATGTTTATGAAGTTTCTAAAATCGCATGAAGAGTAGTAGCAGGGAACTTACGTAATCTGAGAATGGCAAGTAACTGCGAAGTGTTTAGTTAAAAGTGATCAAAATCCCATTGGAATAATTTTTGCTCTGAGCAACGAAAAAAAAGACGATGACTTGTCGTTTGATAAAGAGGATTGAAGCCAATAATATATATTTGCGGTTTCGAAAAACTTTACGCTTTTGCTTCATAAGCTGCCTTATCTCAGTCTCAATCTCAACCTCAGTCTCAACATATCTTCACCAAACCTAGTGGATTTTGACTCTTCAATATAACATTTCACCTATGATAGTGGATACTACTGGACATCCTATTTATTAAAAAAACGATTCGATTCGCTTCCATGGCCTGTCACAGAAATATTGAGATGGTTCCAAAAGATGACTGCGAATCGTGGTTTTACTTGACACTGGATATAACTATACCAGGAGGTTCATTCTTTGACAGAATTCTTGAAATTCATTATTCTTTATCATACTTTATGAAAGAGATTGTAGCAAAGAAATATAAGTCAAACTAATAATTAAGATATCAGTAGAAACAGTTGAATAGTAGCTAGGAAGTACTTGGGAAAATCATTAACATATATGGCAAAGCATCCACAATGCATAAACTACCTGAACGAATTTTCTGTTTCACTGCTTGGCACGACGGCAGCGAAGCCTCTCAGTTATTGTAATTGATGGTTTCGCTCCTCTCCGCAATCTTCTATCCGATGCTCCGTATGGAACTAACGATAATTATCAGATAATTTGAGATTTTGAAGAAATATATCATCAAAGTAATAGAATATCACTAAAAGGTTTTTATATTAATAAATTTAGCAAAAAGAACGTCCATATTCAAAAAACTCTAATGTATCACTGAGTGTAATTTCATTTGATCTAAACTTTGTTATTATTTCTTATGAATAAGAGAGATACAGGTATAGCAGGTTTTCAACCGATGTTAAGGTGATTTAGGAATTTTGCCACCCTGTAGTCAAATATAGGCGGCCACAGAGCCTCCCCAATGGCTCGACACGACCCAGTCATAGACTAACATGAATCGAAGGTTTTCCTACCAGGATTGCACTTCCGCAACGATCAGGGCGACATTTTTGGCCTCCGAAGTCCAGTGATTCTGTTTATGTGTGATTTCCTCAGAAGATAATTGAGTAATACGTTTTGAAAATGAGTAACGTGCACTGTCTATGGTGATACGATGAAATAATGATGACAAAAAAAGGAAGAAATTGGAAAGTTAAGAAGAAATAAAGCAGATAAACGGACAAAGAAGTGTTAACATTGCTAATCAGATTACGCCTCCCAAAGTTCTATAAAAAAACCTGATTTCACAGGATTACTATGGAAATCTAAAAATGAGAAGGATGACGCTAAAAGTAAAGGAGCAAGTGCGCACTGAAAAAGAGCACGTGCCGACATTATCACTTCCACAGAACTGCAAAGCACGAATGTCAGAATTGCGCGTGCTCAGAAAGTCGTTGAAATAATTCCATAGTAGGATCATTTAACCTGTCATGTTTAAGGCATTTATTGATTAACATGGGGCCTGCGTTAGTACTATCAAAGGATCAGAATTGTTGCATGATGCCTTTTCGTTCAATCAGTTCCCCGGGGATCTACCCTGTATAGAGGAAGCGACAACAAACTTTTTACATCCAACGTACTCTGAAACAATCATCGTGATGTTCTTTCAAAGTGTTTGATTATCGTATGCATGGGTATGTCTGTTACCTGGACATGAGTGATTTAATATCAATCGATGAAGTCGACTATTCTGAGATCTCGGTCAATATCAACGTAATGTGACGATGCATATGAGTTTTCATGTGGTCTGTATAGGCACTTATCCAGTGCAGAATACGCGTTTCGGCCTTCTGGCCTCGTCAACTGAACGGTGCTTTTTCGTTCAGTCAGTTCCTCGAGGATCTCTTTTCAGATTATATTGTTCTCGAGCGAGGTCTCAAAATAGTCGATTGCATTGTTTGTTACGTATGCCAACGTAAAAGTCATACAAATGTATTGGACGGTCAAATACTCTAAAAAAACCTCACGGTGATTATTTACGTAGAGTGCAAAAAGTTGATCAGGTCGCCTTCTCTATGCAGACAGATCCCCGAGAAATTGACTGAACGAGAAGACACCGTGACACTGACGAGGCTGGAAGGCCGAAACACGTGTCTTTCACGGTAGAAGTGCCCATCAAAATTCTCACAAAAGGCTAAAAACGCGTTGTCAGATTGTACAGTTCCAAATCAAGGTCCCAAATAGTTGGCTACATTGATTGATCACATTTGTGCTTTCATAGGCCAAAAACGCTTTTTTTTTTCTTTATTTCTCGTTATTATCATTACTAATGCTATCACAATCGTTATCTCCATCATCATAGCCAAGTTCTTTGTCGTAATCATTCCTGAAAATTGTATGACCAAACGCAATACTTTAGGATGCTGCTCTCGGTGGTGTACCATGTAAAGAAGAACTTAGCAAAATGCTCGATTACATTGACTGCTCAAAGTACCACGACCACGTCGACTACGCCTTTATCTACAAATTATCAGAACAGGTTCAAAAAATATCAGTTCAATTATAGTTTTCCCTATCAATCTAGTATGGGGTCATCAACTATGATTTATCAATTGATATATGAAAATGGAGAAAACTTATCTTGATTAGCTGACGCGAGGTTGGTAAAACAGTTGTAGAAATTCGGCTGACGTTTCGGCGACCCGCCTTCTTCAGAGCCTGGACGTATATAGTATTAGTCTATCTGAATGATTGGATGGTCTTATTTATATGCTGCCTAGGTCACGTTAGAAGATCAAACGAAGAAAGGGAGCGAGATCTCGCGTGATGGTGACGCACTCGTCCTTCCGATTCATTTCGGGGTTTTGGGCGTTTATCCAAAATGCCTCAAGAGTCTTGCGCGTGGACGTTTTTGATTCTTGCGCCAGAATTGTGACAGTCACATCAAAATCCTTGTTGTTGTGTTTTTGTGCCCTATGTAAACCTAAAGGTTTGGTTTTATCTATTTTAGATTTACTGTCTAGATGTTCTTTTATGCGGATGAAAAGTGGTCTTCCCGTTTCGCCTATATATTCTTCCCCGCATGTTTTACATGTTAGCAAATAAATTGTGCCCGATCTCATACAATCTCCCTCTTTTCCGTTGGGGCAGATCATACAGTTGTTGGTGTTGCACAATCGATCATAGAGTCTATTGCGGATTGCGGATTATGATTTATCAATATTTATTCCCTCAACAGTGAAAGTATAGCGCAGTGACTAGAGGTGCTCGGTAGTACACACATGATTATGGTTTGGCACTGTACCTCAAGCATGCCAAAACCAAATTCTTTTGTGGGAATGAATACATTGAGACGCCGTTAAACCTAGTCATTTGAAGATCTATGACATAAATCTAATACAGTTGACATGGCGCAATCAAAAAGTGTGATACACGAAACAGATGGAGGAGAAGAACAGTGGAGTGGTCTCTAAAAGAATGTAAGCGCCTTTTGGAACATTGAAGGATGACCGGACGTGCTTCTGGCTAACGTCAACCATTCGCATCAGGGGATATCAATGAGTTTGAAATCATGAAATAAGTCTTGAGCACTTCTTCATGTTTGTAATAGACACCACTATAAAGAACAAATGCTTTAGAGAGACGCGAATAGAAACTATGGTGGAATCTTACTATCAGTGAAGATGGGCCGGTCCAAATTCAGAATAAGTAAGGTACATGAACATGAATGAATGCTCAATGTAAGCAAAGCGCTTCATCGTAAAATTCTAGACTTACCATGCCGTAAAAGTAGAGTTTAGTGAATTCAATCAAACACGTAGAACGGCAGCATACAAAGAGTAAGATATGTCAAACTTCAGAGGATTTTTCTTCAAATTTTTTACCGACCCGCTCTCCGACCTACTGTGCAGATCTAGGTATTCCTGCACTCTATTTCTTCTTTCAACCCATAATGCGAATAAACAACGAATCAGAAGTTCTAATGAATCTAGAGCATGATTGAATTTAGTGGTGTGCTTTTGAAGATGGCATCACTGCCACTGCTCCGCTCCACCGCACTTTTTATATAATATTAACAAAACTGGAAACATAGTGTTTTTGCATTTTATGAGTGACTGTAGTTTTATAGGAAGCGAAATCAGCAGGAGGCGACATTAAGGACCCGTATGATTGGGAGAAAAACCGTCGAACGTACTGTTACCGCAACCGTAAAGGCGCCGTAAATGCCGAGCCATAGAAACAACTTTAAATACTTTAAAACGTGACTGAATCACCGAACTGTTTTTGGATAACCCTGTATTCATATGGTTTTTTCTTACTCAATATTTTTCCCACTGCCCTAACAGCTATAATATTTCTCCAATAATAGAGAGTGTTACCTTTAGATCCAGTTACGCTGACAACTACCGGATGCTTTAAATCAAAATAAATTTTTTATTTAACTGTTTTATTAGCACTATTAGAATTATATAATCACGTATGCGAGGATGCTGAGTGATATGTAAACATTCGACATCAGAAAGGAGTTGAACCCATGTTTCACCCTAGATGGCCTTATGTTACCATCACTGCACTGAGATCCTCGTTTCCTCCTATTTAACACTTCTAATTAGAACTGGCAATGAGCCTCGATAGCTCAGTTGGGAGAGCGTTAGACTGAAGATCTAAAGGTCACCAGTTCGATCCTGGTTCGGGGCAATCGTTTTGTTCACAGAGCATGCACCACTTTATGTTCTTTGCGCATGTTTTAGCACGAAATAGCCCAGGGAACAAACAAATCTCATAATTTAGGATACAGAATAGTTTTACACTCCGAGATTGAAGGATGAGAGAAGAAATAGAGGATGAAGCATTTGAGACAGATCAATTAGCGTAGGGTGTGCCATGCAGTGGACTTTATTGAATTCGTTGTAAATGACTGAATGATCATCATGGCCTCACTACATATGGGCATTAGACTAACATGTAGCTGATAGATAATTCTATTCAGCCAGCGTTTCGCAACATCGTCTTTACTAAAATCGCATTAATTGGAGTCGTTGATCTACACACAGATAGTCGTTTGCATTGGAGTGCACAAATCGAACGGTATCTGAGGCGGCACAACACCATGTGAGCGAGTGCTTGCTAAATATGGTTGAATAGTTCTGACGTTTAAATGCAGTGTGACAAACTGATCAAGTGATGACAGCCCGAGTCAAAAAATTAGAATCGGGGAGTGGCTTTACTTATACCACGAAATCTGATCACACTAAGGTGAGGTGTTTTCAACTGGTTGTGGAGAAAAAACAGTCACCGATGGCCTCTAATGTTTGTAATAATAGAAAATTTTAGCTTTCAAATGTGAAAATAGAAAATTAATATTTTGCTAATAATTATAACAACGAGTGAACGCTAAAATCTAGCTTATTCAGATACTATTAACGTGTGTCCCACTAGTAACAGCTGCACTGCAGATCATTTTCAGCCGTAAACCCAAGAAATCTTAACTTTAGGGTTTTTTGTGCGATGCTTAGCAAGCGCTGTAGAGTTTCAAATATCAGATGTTCGATTTCTTGTCACCTTTAATTTCTTCCGATCTAATCACAAGATAAGTCAGATCAACTCTCGTCAAATTCCATCTTGTCATGTGGCTTGTCAATGATGGACTTCGACTGGTACCCATGGAAGTGAACACAATTACAGTGACTAATAAGAAACAATTTCTTGATGAAATTCTCTGCGGCCATAACACTGTAACGCCAATAAATAAAGTTCTGTGACAAGCTCGTAGTAACTTGAGGATCCGGCGAATTCTATTTCGCTGTAAAGATTATTGTTAAACTGCGAGACATGCATAGTACATTTTTCTATTAAAGCACCTATTTAGAAATACTAATATTGGATAAGACGATATGTCTATTCAGGATAAAAAAGATAATGTTTGACTCAAGCTTCACTGGTATCATAAACTTCATCCAGATACAGTTCAATCACTGAATCACTGAAAGTTGGTAGTAAAACTTTGTTTGCCGCCCGGACCACAGCCAGCAGGAAATGGCGCCGTCCGCACAGGAATGTAGTGACTATTAGTACCATAAAACAAAACCGGAACGTCTTGACTATACAGTGTGCGTTGGCTACACGTTCGACAATGATCTTGATTCTCATATTTCGTGCAGCACTAGAGACCTGCATCTATTACTTTCGAAATAGAGATGATTATCCCACATATAGATTTGTTTGAGGCCGGTGAAACTAACCTCAAAAGTTGACGGATTCATAGTTGAACACAATTAACTATGTCTTCAAGCAAAAGACGTCATCATTTGAAAAAAAAAGGCGGTTGAAAGTGTTAAAGGGAACTCTTAAGAGCTTATGAAAATTACAAAAGTAACGAACTTTCCAGTTCCTCAGACAACTAGTTTCTTACTTGCATCTCTTCTGACAACAACCCACAACACTCATGACAACCCATGACTTTTTATCCGGGAATATCGAACAACGGGCGACTAAATTCGGCTTAAGTAATATCCGCTCTCTTCAGATCACAACTTTCTCAAGACCTTCTTCAAATGTATAACTTCACTGCTACGACATTCAGCCAGCTATTAAAACCATTGTAAAATCCAATGACTAGAGCTCTGACCTACACAGACGATGATGGACAGCGGAATAGTCATCGTAATTTTCTCAGTTGCCTACTGAACAAAATCGACTGAATGTGTTCATTTCGGTCGTTAAAATTGTTGAATATCCAATATTTTTGAATGAAAATCACTATAATATTAGCAATCTCTGTTGGCATATGCTTTTTAAGTAAAATTTTCAGCAGAATTTCTTGTTCCTAAGAAACGATGAGCGAAGTACAGAAAAGGAAATAAAAGAATTAATTACAGCTTTCTGAACCAATTGATTGCCATAGTAATATTAGTCCATACATTTCACCCTAGGTAATTTGGCATCACCACATATCTCAATGTTTGAGGCTCAAATTCTCAGGAACGCTGACATCTCTATGTTCGAAAAATATGGAAAAACTACAAAATGTCAAATGAATTTTCTATTTGTGAAATTTGCTCATGAAGCATCTTTTACCCTGTAATGTTAGTTATAAGAAAAATATTGAGTGAAATGCGAAAATCTGATACTCAGGTAGGAGATGAGCACGGGTTTCACGTCTTCCGGGAATGTGTGACACGACGACACCACCGAGGCCATTAACCAGATATTAATCGTACTGCAATACAAGGTTACGAAATGGGAGGTATAGTTAGTATCTTCTTCTATACATTAAAGTGGTCAGTCCGAAAATGACCTAATAGCAGACAATCCCAGCATTCGAGTTGAGAAGAGGCTCATCGTTTCTTTTACCATTGCTTTGTTGTATTCTTTGTTGATTAAGCCAATGGCTCAAAGTTGATGACCATAAATAGAGGTGAAAACGTTAAAACATTAATTAAATGAATTCATTGCTATCAACCTCCTGTTCCTGATTCAATCAATAACAAATATACGGTGGACTAGTGATGTCAAAACTGAAGGTGTGTCGGTTTACAATTTACTCTTTTTTGAGTAGGAAATTGCCTAATATTAAATGATGCACAGAAACTGTTTCAGGAACAATGATACTGTTCACAAAAGAGGCAACAAAAACGGTGCACCAACCGGGAGTCGAACCCGGGTCTGTACCTTGGGAGGGTACAATGATACCGCTACACCATTGGTGCTTAGTCAAGAACTGAGCGTTTTCTCCACATTAGCTGAACATATTTCCAACACTGATAGAAATAGTATCTCTAGCAATGGGATATTACGTCGAACAACCTAGGTAACAGGTTTGAATGTTCAGGTAGATCACTTCTAACAATCACAATAATACGTAAGTTTTACTTTTTGATTTTTCAACCTCAGTAATGCGTGACTATTGATTCCAGTATCTTCTAAATACCAGTAGCTCAGTTAGCTGTAGAATCTTTATGAGAAAAACTTCATAATATGATCTTCAAACACTTCAAAATGGAACTATTCTGTCTTAATCAAATAATGTCGAACTACTCAGGCAGCAGTTTGTGTGGTCGATTAGACCACTACTAGGAACCACCATAATATGTAACTTGTGATTTTAATAACTATTAATTTTTGATTTCAACCACAATCTTTAAATTCCGGTGAATTTCGAGTTTTAATAACTCAGTTTGCTGTAGAATCTTTATGAGACAGGTTTCAGAATTTGATTTTCAAACACCCTAAAATAGAGGTACTTGATCTTTTGCGGACAGCAGCTGTAATCGCTATGCTAAGAGCTATTCATAAGAACAGTGCGATTTCCGTCATTAAATCGAAGGTTTCTCTTTTCGATTCGAAATCATTGCTAAGCTTTCGCCACCCTTTGATGGCACAGCGTTCTTACATACACCGCCCCATGTATACTGTACATATAAAACTCTTGTGTGTAAAGAAAATGCATTCATTTATTATACGATTGTGCTGCTTCTAGCGTTCAGTCATTTGTGGAGAAGGTCTGTGAAGCATATTACAATATAAGGAATATAGTTTCAAAATTTTTTGTTCATGGCGATATCGAAAAGTGAAAAGTAGGGAACGAAAATTAGAAAACACTGAAAGTCCTTAGAAAGTGACGCTGCCCACTGCATGCGGTGTCACTTCGCCGATAACTTTCAACAATTTTTCAATATGAAGATGCATGAGCGATGTCTGCAGTAAAGAAGAAACTTTCTTACGTTTTGGAGAGTGGCAGTGAATAACTGTGGCGAAACTGTATCGCTTTGTCGAATCCCTCTCCTTACGTCGATGGTACTAGTGTTGCAGAACAGCGATATTTTTGGTTGTGAAATCTCTATATAGCTCATCAAGGATCGTTATGTATCGACTAGGGATGCACTGGTTATCCAGAGCCTTAATGACTGCTTTTGTTTCCAATAGAATCAAAGACTAATACTCGAGAATTCTAACATTTTTACTGCTTCTTTCGCAGTGTCATGATGTCACGTGTATACCATGGACAATTGTATGGTGAGCAAAAACACGGCCTCAGGCGGGAATCGAAACCCGCGTTTCGCCATATGTACGAACGCGTGTTCCACCACTACACCACCGAGGCAGATTTGCCTGACGACTCATTGGAAGACTTTCTACGAATTGACGAAAGTGACACAGAGTGATGTTTTGTTCTTTCTTGAAGTTTCGTTGAGTCTTGTGATCGTTTGGTTATGGTCTATGGTACTAATTCCTTTTCAAAACCCTGCTTGTTCGCATGGCTGTCGTTCGTTCAGTGCTCTGTGAATCCTCTTTAGGATGACTCGAGTGAAGAGTTCAACACAATGGACATGCAGTGAAAATCTCCCTTTCTGAACAGCGATACGGCCCTGCTGGTTTTCCACTGATTGGGCACCGTGCGCTCTGACAGGTAGCAAGTGAGGAGCCGTGCAAGAGTGCTGATGAAAGCTAGCGGTAGATTCCTCAGGCGTTTATGGTTCAATCGTGTTTGGACCGTGTGTTGTTGTATTCGTCTCCGGCGATAGTACGTGCCGGATTTTTGAAAGGAGAACCGGTGGAAAGGCAGATTTATTCTCTTTCAATTCATACGACGGTATAAGGACTTGCCTGATGAAGGGCCCCAAGTATAGTCTTGAATGATTTTCTTCATTGCCCTTCTGAAAGCTGCATGTGCCTCGATAGGGCGTCGGAGTGCGATCATTCTTGGTCTTGTAATTGGCGAAGCTTCGCTGGGCTTTGCGAATGCTCTCCCACCTTCTGCAGCTTCTGCCATGATTGCTGCTCGTCTCTCTTTTGGAACTTCTCTTATCGCTCCTCTGCAGCGTTTCGCAAATTCGGACGTAAGGTTTCGTTTGCCTATGGCTTGTGCAGCTCCACGTGGACATATGAATTTGAGTGTTTGGGATGCAAGCGTCTCTTCGTGACTTTAGGACTCCCGATTTTCATATCGATAACGTGAGGATATTCAACGGGGCAATCGTAATCTTTGTCGAAGTTGTCACTAACGATAGCTTCTCAAGAGCCCACTAACGATCTGAATACATATTATACCTTTAATTCGAGTGTTTTATTAAGACTACGTTCAAATTTCTATAGATTTCTTCACTACTGTTTGAGCCATCATGTCATGTGGTCTGGTAATGGGCTCTTGTACATCCCGATACACTTTCTGCGATATTACAGTTTCGTTAGTAGGGCAGAACCCGTCGTCTTTCTATCTTTTTTTAGGCGATCCTCTCGGGAGCATACTCTTTCTACAGGGAGGTATCAAAGACGAATGCTTTAAACTGTAAGTCGAGTGAAATTATCACCGATCTTACAACGTTGTACGCTCGATTGCCCTCTGGCTTGGCTCGGCATGTTGTCTCAATTAATAATGAAGAGATCCATTGAAATTTGAACGTGGTCCTAATAAAACACTCGAAATAAAGTAATATAATATGAAAAAAATGCCTAACATGTTAATGCAGTGTTAGCCAAAGCTTCCCACACCTCATTACCATAGTCATTTCTGGAAATTCCATTCTGTGTTGTGAGGACCGGTGCTTAATTGACATTGAAGCTGTGATAACAACCATAATATATCTAATAGCCAAAAGCAACTCATACCTTTGAACGCTCTTGACTTTGTGACTCTTCCAAACGGAAAAAAGCGACAAAAATTGGTAATAAATTAATATCTGGCTTTTCTCTAAGTGCAGATTCACTATGAGTCTGCTTCACAATGATGCTATAAGACTAATTTAGTCGGCTAACGCTGCAACGCGCTTCGTTTTCTTCAAAGCAAACTGATTCGAGTTGATGCTTTGTAGTCGTCCGTCGTCATTGTAGTCTTTGTCTTCGTTCTCGTTTGATTCGCATCTTTTATGAAGGAACACCGCAATGGAAAGATCACGCGGCACTGTTTATTTGACACAGGACGGTTGTTGTTGGCGGTAAGTTTCTAATGATAATACTTGTTTTTCACTGGACACATCATCCTGCAGTAGAGTGTAATTAATGGCTTCGCAAAAGCTTCATAACCAATTTGATTTAAACGAGACTAAAGGCGAAGACTATAACGATGACGAACGAATGTGAATCATTGGATCAAATCAATCGGCTCTGAGCAAACCAAACTCGTAGGCGAATAAATTGGTTTGATAAGCGCTCCGTGACGGCGGTTGTTCATCTAAGAATAGATGATCGACAAAAACTGAAATATATGGGACAGCTCTGACCTGAATAGGTTGACGTCACCACAGAAGATTCTACTCAGACTTTTTTCATAAGAGACAATAAATGCCCAATGATGTGAGTGATGTGGCAAGTTTTGGCGTCAAGGGGGCTCGAACCCATACCTCACTCTATCCGCGAGCGCGCGCGTCAACCCGTTGCACTACTGATGGCCGTTTTACCCACCACTCTTTCTACGCCACAACTCGTTATCCGTCAACAACCAACCGTCCACGGTCTGGCGTGGGCAGTGATTATGGCTAATGAACCCACTTATGCCAATAGACATTGGGTTTCAGTAATTACGGAATCCAATATCTGTCAGCACAAGTTTTATTTTTGTTGTTTCAGCATAATCATGGCTCCATTTTGAAAAATGAAATACACCTTTCAAATTTTACTGATTAATGCTATCGAACAGTCATTGAAACTTTAGAAGGCTAGAAAATTGCGTTTTTCCTGAGGGGGTCGAAACAGGGTACGAACAACGGAGAAATGCCAGAAAAACAAACGATTTTCTGTAACAATGCTTTTATAGGATTTTTTTCTGAAAGCCATACGTACGTTTCGACGGTGTTGTTCGCTTCATCAGTGGCCCACGCCTCACACTGAGCCCTACTTTATACCAGTGGTGAGGAGAGGTTGTGGCGATAAAACGTTATACTGTGCTATCACCATTTTTATAGTCTATGGATTACGGTTGGCAGTAAATAAGTGGAAGTCCGGTCCATTAACTGTTTCTAAACCTCGCTGTATACAGTCTATAAGAATATTCAAAGCCTTTGCGAGGTTGTTGTGTGAGAGCCATGCGGAAGAGAGTTTTTTTTTTTTTGAAAAGCAAATACATCCTTGGAATCAAAGCGATTTGAACTATCGAATGGCTACTAAAAATGTGAGGGAAAAGCTCTGTTCAGCTAGAAATATTTGAATGAGGAACGCAATTGATTCATGGTGTTAGAGCGTAATAGTCGAACCCGTGGTAAAATATTTTACATCTTTGGAATTCTTGAGATTTGTGCTATTAAGTATTTGTCAACAGTGAGGAAAAAGCAAAAGAAGAGTTTTTTTTTTCAAAGGATCATAAAGAGATGAGTAAGACGAAGATATTGTTCAAAATTTGCAGAACCAAATCTTTTTTTTTTTTTGGTTGCTACAGTGCAATAAGAGGCTCTTTTGAAAAACCAAATGCCACATTAGAATCCTTGAGACTTGAAATATCAACTGTTTACTAACAGTCAAAATAAATAGCTTTGTTCAGCAAAGAATGTTTGATTGGAAAATATAATTTTATTTTGCTGTTCTAGCTCAATATTGAAGTCTATTCGAAAATAAAATACACCGCTCAAATGATTTTGATTTGAGCTATCGAATGACTGCTAAGACTATGAAAACAACAGGAAATAGATTTTTCTCAAGACCTCCCGACGTCGTGGATAGGAGAATCAAACGCGAACCAAGGGCGACCGTGTGCTTCTTAGAGATGCAGGTGGATTAAAAGGATAAGGTCCCTGCTTTCGCAGCGGCGATTTGACGAAACTCTTCTCCTACAAGTCAAATCGGCCTGAGTAATGCACTTCAGCAGCAGAGGATCTACATGGGAAACGGCTAGTAGTCGCCTCCTACAAATAAGCTTCTCCCGTCCCTCCGAGAGAGAGACCAGCAAGCTGCTCGTGAGTACACATTCCCCACTGTCAGAGCCTAGCAAGCTATACGCTGGGTATCAAAATGTAAGAGCAGCAACAAATATGGACCTCATTTACCTGGCCCCAAGGAAGCCCCCACTACGGCAGCGTCGTGTAGGACGAGTGCGGAGAGGCTGCTGAAATCTTAGGGTCAGACTAGGCTGCCAAAATCGAAACGAACTAAAATGACGATCTTTAACTATATTGCACCAACACTTGCATACGAATCCGTTGGAAAAGATCTATCGATGCAAACAAGAAGAATAGGGTCGACGCCACTGGCCTGACTGAAATGAGAACACGTCATCCTTTTCACCTTATTTATAACACCAGAGAAGAAATGTTTCGTGGAAAATGAGATCGCACGCGTATTGGAGGCGTTGGCGTCCTCGTCAAAACCAAATTTGACCGTGAACATCGATTCAGTTGAGCAACTAACAACCCGTATAGGACGACTGCGGTTCTGACGATGTGTATCAATGCCGGCTTTGACCATCTTCATTGCTTACGCACCAACATCAAGCTATGACGAAGACGGAGTCGCAGCGTTCTACATGGTTTTCGAAAATTTCTTCAGAAAAGACAATACGATCTTGAGATTCATTGTTAGAGATTTTAACGGAAAATAGGACCTGAAAAAGCGTCTGGAGAACATCACATGGGGACTCACGGGCTAGAATGGAATGAGAAAGGTGAGAGGCTATCTGGGTTTATCACGATGGCCAAATCCCATTCATGTTAACTCACATTTCCAAAACCTCACTCTAAACTATGGACGTAGGAGTCTCCCAATGGAGATTACCATAACGAAATAGACCACATCTTAGTGAATCGCAGCCTTTGCCTAACCGATCTCTCTGTTGCTCCTAAGTTCTACAATGAATCAGCCTGTCGTCTCTTTCGCGCAACCTTCCGTTTTTGGCGAAGAGGAGAGAAAGTGGCCAGATTCAAATAACGAAGTTCTAGAACTACATTAAACTGGGATGTATTCATGTAATTAGTCGGTTTTTGGGAAGATACCGTTATAGACAACATCAACGAACAATACGACTGCCTCGTTGAATATCTTCACATCAGTGCTATGAAAGCCGCGATTCTCAATGTCACCAAGAAACGCTTGTCTTCGCAAACACTCGAGCTTATACGTCAACGTGAAATCGCACGAGCTACAGGCAACCGAACCCTCACGTCCGGAATTGCGAAACGCTGCAGAGAAACGATAAAAGAAAATCTAAAGAGAGACAAGCAATTGTTATGGCAAAATCTGCAGAAGCTGAAATGAGCATTCGCAAAGCCCAGCGAAGCTTCGCCAATTACAAGACCAAGATGATTGCACTTCGACGCCCTATCGGGGCAGTTACAGCTTCAGGAAAGGCATTGAAGAAAATCATTCACGACTTCTACTCGGGCCCTTCATCAGCCATGTTCTTTTTTACCGTCGTATGAATTGGAAAAGAATAAATCTGCCTTTCCACCGGTCCTCCCTTCCGAAATTCGACACGTGCTATCGCCAAAGACGAATAGAACAACACGCAGTCCAGATACGATTGAACCATAAACGCCTGAGGACTCTATCGCTACCTTTCATCAGCACTCTTGCACGGCTCCTCACTTGCTACCTGTCAGAGCGCACGCGGCCCAATTAGTGGAAAGCCAATAGGGCCGTGTCGCTCTTTGGAAAGGGAGACCTTCTCTGCATGTCCATTGTGTATGAACTCTTCACTCGAGTCACCCTAAACAGGACTGACAGAGCACTGAACGAACGACAGTCATGCGAACAAGCAAGGTTTTGAAAAGGAATTGGTACCATAGACCATAACCACACGATCACAAGACTCAACGAAATTTCATAAAAGCACAAAATACCACTCTATGTCACTTTCATCGTTTGTAGAAAGTCTTTGAATGAGTGGTCAGGCAAATGTGCCTCGGTGGTGTGTGGTGGAGCACACGTTTAGATAGGGCGAAACGCGGGTTCGATTCCCTCCTGAGGCCGTGTTTTTGCTCACCATTCAATTCTCCATGGTATACACGTGACATCATGACACTGCGAATGAAGCAGTAAATTATTAGAATTTTCGAGAATTAGTCTTTGATTCATTGAAAACAAAAGCAGTTATAGAGGCTTTGGATAACCACTGCAGCCCTATTCGATACATAACGATCCTTGATCAGCTCTGTAAAGATTTCACAACCAAAATATCGCTGTTCTGCAACACTATTACCATCGACGTAAAGAGAGGGATTCGACAAAGCGATACAGTTTCGCAATAATTATTCAGTGCCACTCTCGAGATGGTCGGCATTTCAACCATCTTCTCTTAGCTGATGATATCATCCTCATAACATTAAGCATCAGCCAAGTGGAAGAAATGTTGACCGATTTCGACAACAGCTGTGGAAAGATTGACCTTTCGCTGATTCTAACGAAAATGATGTTTATGAGGAACGGACGGGTTTGAAGGCCCCATTCACGCTCAACGAAACAAACTTCTCCGAATGCTTCAGTTACATATATATAGGTCGCAAAATCAATATAATGAACGACCTAACTCCAGAGTTGAGCAGGAGGAAACGAGCGGCTTGAGGAACGTTCTAGAGCGTCAGGATGTAGTGGAAAGAGCAAAGAGCAGCCAACTCCGCACCCACCTTTTCGATTCGACGATTATCCCTGCCCTAACGGCAAACCTGTTCACTACGTAAGCAGGACCAAAGATCACTTGGCGTTATTGAACGCATTTCATCCATTCCGGGGTCGTATTCGTACATACACATTTTTACTCGCCACTCAGTTCTCTTAATTATTTATGAAATATCACAATACTGAGAAAAATGCTGTAAAAACACTAAAAAATTCGAGCATTTAATGCCTCAAAAATCGAGTTTTATTTAGTAGCCTTTTAGGAAAGTTTCTTCTTTACTACAGACATCGCTCGTGCATCTTAATATTGAAAAATTGTTGGAAGTTATCGGCGAAGTGACGCCGCATGCAATGGGCAGCATTACTTTCTAAAGACTTTCATAATCTTCTGATTTTCGTTCCCTACTTTTCACTTTTCGATATCGCCATGAACAAAAAATTTTGAAACTAAATTCCTTATATTGTAATATGCTTCATAGAGCTTCTTCACAAATGACTGAACGCTAGCAGCAGCAAAATTGTATAGTGAATGAATGCATTTTCTTTACACACAAGAAATTTATATGTACAGTATATATGGGGCGGTGTATGTAAAAACATGGTGCCATCAAGGAATGGCGAAAGCTTAGAAATGATTTCGAATCGAGAAGAGAAACCTTCGATTTAATGACGGAAATCGCACTATTCTTATGAATAGCGCTAAGCGTAGCGATTACAACTGCTATCCGCAGAAGGTTAAGTAGCTCTATTTCAGGGTGTTTGAAAATCAAATTCTGAAACCTGTCTCATAAAGATTCTACAGCAAACTGAGTTATTAAAACTCGAAATTCACCAGAATTTAAAGTGACTCGTCATTATGGTTGAAAATCAAAAATTAATAGTTATTGAAATCACAAGTTACATATTTTGTGGTTCCTAGCAGTGGTCTAACCGACCACACAAACTGCTGCCTGAGTAGTTCGACATAATTTAATTAAGACAGAATAGCTCCATTTTGAAGTGTTTGAAGATCACATTTTGAAGTTTTTCTCATAAAGATTCTACAGCTAACTGAGCTATTGGTATTTAGAAGTTACTGGAATCAATAGTCACGCATTACTGAGGTTGAAAAATCAAAAAGTAAAACTTACGTATTATTGTGATTGCTAGAAGTGATCTACCTGGACATTCAAACCTGTTACCTAGGTTGTTCGACGTAATATGCCATTGTAAGAGATACTATTTCTATCAGTGTTGGAAATATGTTCAGCTAATGTGGAGAAAACGCTCAGTTCTTGACTAAGCACCAATGGTGTAGCGGTGTCATTGTACCCTCCCAAGGTACAGACCCGGGTTCGACTCCCGGTTGGTGCACCGTTTTTGTTGCCGCTTCTGTAAACAGTATTATTGTTTCTAA